>RJWH01006779.1:0-32910 GCA_004363575.1 Solenodon paradoxus
CCTGGGGCGCAGGAAGGATGGGGTTAGACGGGAACTGGAGGCGGGAGTGTCAGGAGTGATCCAGGATGAGGACAGTGTGGTCAGCGCCCTGTCCGGGTCACTCACTGAGTGGACAGCCGCTGAGACGAAGGCCCGACCTGCTGTCTGATGTGCATGGGTCTCGGCGGCGGGCGTGTCCGCCCTGGGAGGCGGCAGGGAGGGCCCCTGTTCTCTGGCGGTGGACCTGCCCTCAGGGCAGAGTGTGCTGGTGAGAGACCTGACGAAGGGGCAGCGTCCACCCCTGACCCAGTCATTCGGCGTACAAAGACCCGGCTGCCCAGGGTGCGGGCTTCAGGTATGGGCGGGGTCCTGCCTCAGGTCCAGGTCCAGGTCCAGGTCGCCGTCCTGGCTGAGGCTCCAGGTTGGAGGCTGCTGGGGAAGGTCAGAGGGTCCTTGCACCCAAGGGCCCCTCTGAGGGCTGGGCTCCCAGCGCTGGGTGTGGAGCAGGAACAGTGTGAAGCTACTGCCGGGTGATGATTGACCAGCTCCCATCCCAGCAGCTTCAGAACAGAAGCCTCGGCGGCTGGTGAGCGCCAGGACCACCCGCTGCCCGCCTGCAGGTCAGACCGGAACCCTGCCTGCTGGTGCCTTGCTGGGCACTGAGTCCTGGGTCACGGCGGGGAGGCTGAGCCTGGGGCTGGGAGGAGAGAGAAGAGAGTGAACAGTCCAGCTGGACGCCCAGAGCCCTTGAGGTGATGGACCTTTGGGAGCCCGCTGAGCTCTGGGCCCATCTGGGTGGCCGCTTGGAGAAGCCCAGCCGGAAGCTGGCACACAGAGAGACAGGACAAGGTGACCAGCAGGGAGGAGGTCCAGAGCTGCTCCCCAGGGGAGGTGCCCGTTCCCGAAGCCGCGTGCTGGGCTGGGCCTGTGCTGCGGGACACGAGAGCAGGCAGAACCCAGGGAATACGATGGGCAGGACCCAGGGGACGTGGAGCGAGGTCCCCCAGCACAGCCACAGCCTGTCACCAGCTGAGGAGGACGTGGGGCGGCAGGGACGTGGGGTCTGCGCCCTCCCTGAGTGTGGGCTGTGCCGGGAGCTGGTCTCACTGAGGTCATGAGAGACACAGAGAGGGTCCTTTGAGGTCCTCCTGGGCTCTGGCGGGTGTCCCAAGAGCCACATGCCACCTGCAGGGGTCTCAGGCACAGTCTGTTCCAGGGGTCGCTTTGCAGGAGACGTCACTGGAATAGGAGGCTCGTCTGGGTGTCTCTGCCTGACAGTGTCCCTGAGGCGCCATCACTGGTCTGAGGGGAGGTGGTGTCCCGTGCCCGCGGGAGCGCCTGGCCTCTACTGGCCCCACAAGGGGCCCCAGATCGCAGGCATGTGCAACTGGAGGGGGTGTCAGCTTGACCTGGTGCTTTCTCCAGGGAACTATGTGGACACATGCGTGGACACAGCACCACGTCTTCGAGGAAATGCCAAGTGAATCCGAAGGTCCCCTGAAGGGTGAGGCAAGGAGGAAGGACCCAGGGCCCCGTCTGGTTAAAGAAGGGTCAGGGCTGCGAGCAGCCATGTTGGGTGTGTGGTTCATTGACAAGGGGTCCTTGTTTGTGTCACCGTGAGCGTGAAAGGGTCCCCACAGGGACAGTTTGAGAGCAGCTGTGAGAAATCTGGCCAGGATTGTCCACCGGACTCTGGCTGGACTCTGTCTTCACCTGGCCGCCTCTCAGGGAGCACAGGGGCCTAAGAGCTGGGCCCACAGGGACAAGGGGCGCAGAAGGGGGGCACCTGGCATGGCGCAGCCTGGGGAGCTCTCCTGGGAAGCGGGTCCCCACGAGGCAGCTGCCGGCGTTGACCCTGTGCGGGCCGTCCGCCTTACCCAGGGGCTCCAGGCCCAGCAGAGGACAAGCAGCTGGGCATGTCCAGAGTCGGGGCGCTGGACACAGGCTGTCCCCCAGGGGCACTGCGAGACCATCCTGGCCTGCTGATGGCCTTGTGAGGCCTCTTCCCCCACAACCCAAGCCATCCGGCCACCATCAGCTGCACAAACACCGTGTCTTTATCACAGTCCTCTTCATCACGACCTGTGTGCCTGCAGGTGAGATCCGCCGCCTTGGTAAGTGTCTGCTTTACTTAACAGGCAAGGACCTCGAGGGTGTGTCCACAAGATATTTAGTGGGGGACGGGGGCAATTCTTTCCTGGACAAAACTCTTCAGTCCATATCATTTTTATGAGTTTAAAATAACAAGGATACACGCCAATAAAAAGTAAACATTTTCCCCCAAAAAACGTAATGACAGAGCTGTTTGTACGAGAGGAACAATGAGCAGCACAGACAGCAAAGGAGAGAGGCGTTACCTGTGAGGTGAGAGAAGACGGTGAGCGCAGCTTTCCTGCGGTCCACGGAGAGTGGAAAACGCCAGGAAAAAAAATAACTCAAGTAATGCCATTAAAAGTGCCTTCAAGAGAAGCTCGGCATCCTGGTAGGTAGTTTTTAACACGGGCAGGGAACCGTGGCGAGGCCCATCCAGACTCAGACCCCGCACGCACCCAACGGGATTGATGGAAGGAGCCACAAAAGCACGAGAAGGAGAAAAGCACCAGAGGTCAGCCCGGCGAAGCAGCTGCAGAGAAGTAGCATCAACCTCACGGTGCCCGCGCGTGCGCGTTTGTCTCGCATACCGATGTTAGGAGCTTTGACTGACGGCTCTCTTCCTGGCTCTCACGGTCCTCTGTTCCTGCAGGACACACTTGCTTTGTCCTGAGGCCCAGTGGGCATTCGGCGTGTAAATGAAGGGGGAGGGCGCGGGCAGCAGGATGGGCCTGTGGGAGGCGCTGAGCGTTTGGACGTGAGGACCTGCGTCTGGATTCACCACTGAGAGAGGAGCCCGCGTAAAGTCAGAAGCAGCGCAGAGCGCAGGGGTGCGGGCATGCCCAGCCTTTGTGGGTGTTCGTGGAGTGGACAGAGAGGGTCGGCCGGTGGCCGCGGAGCCCACACAACGCGGACAAAGCCAGGGCTCTGTGGGCCGCGGGGAGAGGCTCCGTCTCACCCGGGTAAAAGCCTGGCCCAGGCCTCCTTCGCGCTCCCCCTGCCCCCGGCCAAGGACAGGGCCACTGCAACTGTGTCTTCCCGGTGCGGACAAGCACCCGTGAAGAGTTACAGAAAATCTGTCCGTCCGAAAGGCCTCGTCTGCAAAGAAGTCATCTGCTAAGTGTTTTGATGGAGACCGGAACCTGTTCTTTTATGTTGGATGAAAACGCCGGCTGAGGGCAGCGGCTCACTTCCAGGTCACAGGGAGGCAGGCGCACCTTCCCGGGCGTCCCAGGACCGGCTGCCGCCCAGCGGCCCACTTGGCATGACAGCCCCTGTGAGCACACAGCCGGCCGTTTCCCCAGTTCTGGCCATGTCTCCGGGGACTGATCGTGTCGTCCGGGGTCCGGTCATGTCTCCAGGTCTGGCTCTGTCCATGGTGCGTCCCAGACCCTCGGCTCTCTGCTCCCAAGTTAGCTTTTTGGTCATAACCGGATCGTTTGGTTTGCTAAGCTCTTCACTTCATCGAAGATACAGCCGCAAGTACATTGCCCAGTTCTGGCTGCGGCCTGGTGCTGGCTCGTGGAAGCATCTAGAAGCTAGAAGAAAAGGGCTACCTCATAGTTTTTCCTCCATCCCAGACCTTCAAACTCCAACTTTTCAGTCTTCCTCCTGGAGGGCAGTTTCCAGAGGAAGGGACACTGTCCGCACCCAGCGGGGTCTGACCATGTCCACAGGCCTGGCTGGTGTGCCCCCACCTCCGGCACCCTGTCCGAGGACCTCGCGGAACCTGGGGCGCTCGGCTCCACCGGCACAGCGACCAGTGGGGCGATATCTGCCCCGACCATTGGGTGCTGGGAGCCCGTGGGGTGCTGGCCTCCAAGACCCAGGTCCCTGACCAGTCCTACCATGAGAGGCCTTTCTGGGGACACCGCTGTCCCCCCGGCACCCTCGCCCCTCGTTCAGCGCCCGGACCTCGCGCCTCCCGGTCTGCAGGCCCCGCGGCGGCTTTGCTGCTCCTGTGCGGCCCTTTGCCCAGGGCGCGTGCAGCGCGGAAGGTGGCAGAGACGACAACGGGTCTCACTAAACCGTGGAGACAGTGGGGGTCAACATGGCCTTGAGGCGGAGATGGAGACGGGTGGACACCTCACACGCGTGCGTGCGCCTGCAAGTGTGTGCGCGTGAGCGTGCGTGCGTGCTTGTGCGCTGCCCCTGCGCCCTCCAGCCCCACCTGGAGCCCTGCCCGTGGACCCTGCCCCGCGCGGAGCCTGACGTGGACCCGTGTTTCCTGACGACCCACTGTCCACTGAACACTGGGCATCTTTCGTATTGATCTTGAGGCACAAACATCGGCATTTCCTTTTAAACAAAAGTGTGACTTTCTGGTTTCATACAACAGTCGGATTCTTTATCCACGATTCTGGGATGGGTCTGCACGTTCGCAGAGAGACTAACAGCTGTCAGTGGACACAGCGATTTCACACGAAGTACAGGGCCAGCGGCCGGAGGTGTGAATCGCACCGAGCGTGCTCGTTAACAATTCACCGTTTCTGGGCCTGGTCCGGCGTTAGGCTCCCGTTCATCGTGCTTGGTTTTGATGTGGACAGTTAACTGCAGCCTTCACGCTGCGGGCTTGGCCGCCGGCGTGCCCGGGGGGGTTCCTGGCGACTCCGCGGTTCACAGCTCCCGCAGGAGAGCCTCGCACTTTCTCCAGCGAGCGTGCCCCTCAGGCCGTCACCACCACGCCAACCCCGGTCTCACACACCGTCATGTGTCACTGTGCGGGCAGCGCTGCCGGGGTGTGGCAGGGACTGAAATGAGTTAGCGTGCGGGACGAGCACAAGTCGTAGAAACAGCTTTATTTGTCTTTACATGTACAATATGTAAACATGGCTTATCTTCTGCATCCGTGACAGAGTGTCGCCTGCCTGGGGACTGGGGATATTGCACTTAGTCATGGGCGAGAGCAGGGGACACGCCGTCGGAGCAGCAGCGGCAGCCGTCCCACCGAGGCACAGCCTTCTTTGGACCAGACCGGGTGCGTGCTCGTCCCCCATCGGAACCCACGGCCACCGTCCAGCGTCCTTGCAAGGTGACTGGCTCACCTAGGGAGGGTTGGATCAAGGCTTTTGGAACTTTTAAGATAAAAATGAGTTTATAAAACATAAAAAAAAATGTCTCCCCATCCAGTGAATACTTCAGAGAATCTAGGCTCTAAAATAAATTACCTTCTCATTGTATCCTCTGTTTTATATACTGTTGACAGGTTCAAAGAAGGAGCTAGAATGTAGTAGCTGCCGAATCCCACAGACCTGGCCTGTGATCTGACGTTTCCTTTGACTAAGGAGTCCACACGACTTGGCTTTCCTGTGGGCATTTCTGAAGAGCAGTTCATCTTAAGTGACACATCGTTTGTTAAAGTCTAAAGTGCCAAGAGTTGCAAGTACATTGGATTGTAACATAGTATATGAGTATAGGAAGAAGCATCCTTAGTGTACACTGCTCAGGTTTTAAGTATTTATTCAGGTAGAAAAGATGCTTTGAACACTCTGGGGAATAGGATTCATGTATAGAAGAATATTTCAGGGGTGTTTTTTTTTTTTTGTTTTGTTTTGTTTTTGTTTTTTTTTTGCATTTTTCAAGGATATACATTCGTACTGATTTTTGCTTCCAAATATATTTTAAGGCTGTTTGGTAAAATATATACCAGATATGAGGCTCAATTTACAGAGTTTTGATCTTACAGGGAATTCTTATCTACTCAGCTTTAAAAAAGTAAAACGTTGAAGCTAACATGCTTTGCTGTCACTGTGCCCCGATGACCCCATGCGGAGTGGAATGTGGACTATGAGGAAAGGAAAGCTGTCGTCTTCAAGAACAACCCTCCCCAGGGCTGGCCGTGGGGCTGCGGGAGGGTCACTAAAGTGCGAGTCTGGGTGAGGGTGGAGCAGGTGGGTCCGGGAGGCGGCCCTGCCTGCTTCTGCTGGAAGCAGACCTGCAAGGGGTACAAACCAATGGCTGTTTCCAGCGTCCCCCAACTTCGCCGGGAGTGAGCGCGACTCTGAGTTTGGATTCCGAGGGGTAAATGGATAAACTCTTCTCAGACCGCACAGCGCCGGCCAAGGCCAGCAACCACTGGGCCGCACGCGGAGGCCTCTGGTCCGGGGCCCCCCGTTTTTCTTGGGGGCCAGTCACAGTCATGGAGACATTCCTTTCGTAATGTCCACAGCTGGCAACCACACTAGGCCACCGTGTTTCTTCCTGTCTCTAAATATATTCTTGACTTCAGCAATACTGCATAGGACAAAAGAATTCTGCAAAAATACAAATGTAAACTACATTTCTTCTTGACCGTTTAAACTGAGATTTACTTACCACTCACATTCATATTTCTCAAGCTTTGTACAGTATCACAATTGTCATTTTAATCAAGCAGACTTCCTTGGTGTGTGTGTGTAAAGAAACCCTGGAAAGCCAACAGAGACAGCAGACTGAGATTATGTACATCTCTAAAAATGACATGTAACATCAATGGGGAAACGTAAAGAAAAGCTGTGTGACTCTGAAGGTTACAAAGGAATAAAAAACACGATGAATCTTTCTTTGCTGCCTCGGCCATCTTCTCCTCTGCCTTGTGGTCGCCCGCCTGGGGCTGGAGCGGCCTCCTCCTCCGTCCGCGACCGCTGCAGGCACCAGGTCGGCCGTGTGCGGGGAGTGGCTGGGGGCCGGCTTGCCCTCGCCGAGTGCCAGCCCCTGGGGTGTGCCCGGCCTCTGGTGTCACACGTTATAAAAATAGAAATAACAAAAGGTATGTGGCTGCACTGAGCCATGTCTGTGGCCTTCGAGGAGCGGGGACGAGCCAGCCGCGCCTGTCCGTGTCATGGACCGGGGTCGGCCCTCTGGGAAAGGTCTCTGCCAAGGCAGGGGTGGCCGGCAGGGCGCCCACTGGGCTCAGAGGCGGGTCTGGGCCTCGGGGATGTAGATCTCAATGCTGTCGGCCCTCTCGCCAGCCGAGTTCTGCCGGAAGGATGCGGCCCTCTTGGCCGCCATCAGCCGCCTCCGCGCTTCCTGCCGCTGCCTGTCCGGCAGGTCCAGGGACTTCTCTCTTGTGATTGGAAGTCTCCCTTTGGGGGGCTTCTTTGGTATTGGAGGGGGAACCTTCCTTTCTTCCTGAAAAGCATCACAAGTCAAAGTCAGGGACCGGTGGTGGAGAGCAGTGCCCGTCCTGCATCATTCTGGGGCCACTGTCCCCCATCGCCTGGCCCTCACCCCTCACCCGGCCCCTCGCCTGGCCCCTCGCCTGGCTCCACAGCTCTGCCTGCATACTGGCACTTCAGAGTCCGGCCTCGATTCTCCGGGTGGAGAAGTGGGCTGAGCACCTGCGATAAGGACCACACTGTATGTGGTGCTGAAGCCGGCATTGTCCTCCTTGCATGGTGAGCACCCAGGTGGACGACGCAGCTGACCCCCCTCCCTGCCCGATGCTGCGGCCCAACAGGACCCCGGATCCCAGGCTATCAGCGGGCACCTCGCAAGGTGTCCCCGGGACCACCATCCACACTCTCTGCGCTTGCAGCCGCTCTGCACTTGCTGAGTGAAGAGGCTGACAATGACCCTGGCCCCGGCTCACGTCCCTGGGCATGAGAACAGAGTCTCGGCTTTCCCAAAGGACATGGCTGTCAGTGGCGCAGGCCAGCAGGGCCCTGGTCAGCAGTCTGTGTGTTGCTAGTCTGGCCTGCCTGCCCAGCATCCCACTTCCTCAGAGACATGTGGCCGGGGTCCTGAGCCCTGTGACAGGTGCTAGCTGCTGCAGGCCGCCCGGGCCCTGCTGGGGAGCAGCGGAGGGCAGTGCTGCCGGTGCCCTAGTGATCGGGAGGAACAGCCCAGCTCCCACTGACCCCCACTGCCCGTGGGCAAACTGCATTCGTCTTCTGTGTCATTTCTTTCGATGGGTTGAGGCTGCCTCGAGCTCAGAGCTCTCTAAGATGTCTTAGAGAATCAGTGTGTCTGTTGCCAGCACACACCAATCTCTCAGCCATACTGAAGACAGTCCGCAAAGGGAAGAAGGGGAATTACAGGTTCACATTTCACGGGTGCGCTGTGTTCTTTAAAGGCCAGGGCTGTGGGTGGACGGAAGTGGTGCCGTCAGCCTGCCCGCTGCCCTTTGCAGCTGACGGCCGCCCTGACAAGGTTGGACGAGGAGATGTCAGTGAGGGCCAGGCACGCGCACCGGCATGTGACCATTTCCAAAGCCCAGCTCGTGCCCGCACCGCCTCACCTTTTTCTCGGGGGACTCTAGAACCTTCCAGCCGGTGAGCTTCAGCTGCTGCAGCTCGTCAAACTTCATGCTGACGTCCTCAACAGAGAGCTGCAGCATGTCCCAGTAACCCGCCAGGTCCTGTGACGTGGGCCGCGGCACGGCGCTGGGGTCCTGGAACACACGGGCATCAGGCCGCGCCCCGCTCCCCGGGCCTGTGGGCCCCGGGCCAGGTGGCCCCGACGAGCCCTACGGAGCATGCCTGCCTGCCGATTACAACTCTGCAAAGGCTTCACCCCTGTGCTCCCAGCTCCGGGGCCTCCCGGAGCAGGTGGAGCAGGGAGGCAGGAGGGTCGCGGTGTCGGGGGAGGAGGACGAGCAGGAGGAGCACATGGGTCTCAGGCTGTGACACTGCCCGTGTGACCCTGGACGGTGGACACATGTCCTCACACGTGTCCTGACCACAGAGTGTGCAGCACCCGGAGTGACCGGTGACTGTGTCTGTGGTGACGGTCCATGTGGGCTCCTCTCTGTGACGAGGCCTCTCCTGGAGGGGGGAGGGGAGGCTGTGGGGGGCAGGAGTATATGGGGAACCCTGTCCTTTTGCTCAGTTTGGTTGTGAACATGAAACTGTTCTAAAATACAGAGTTTACTAAAAATGGACACGTAGTCATTCATTATTTCGTTCTGAGAATGCTTCTCCAGACGTGCAACGGTGGCCAGCACCACAGCTCTGGACATGTGACGGCGGCCCGCAGCGGTGCCGGAGCTGCGCTGGGGACGGGCTGTGGCCCTTCTCTGCTCCCTGCTGGCGCTGTCACTGCAGGGACAGACATCAGCCCCTGAAGGGTGTGCTGCTCCTGCCCTCGTGGCCCCCTCACCTCCCTAAGGCCCCACTCTGGCACCCTCGCTCGGGACGCAGGTTTAATTTTAACACGTGGATTTGAGGACACGGACGTGCAGCCTCTAGCAGCCTGATTTGAAATCCATCTGAAAGGTGATCGCCCTTGAACCCCAACCTCCTCCCACTGGTGCAGCCGAGGGCAGCCTGGCCGAGCGGACCACGGAGGAGGCAGGCAGCTGCCCCAAAGCTGCGTTCTGTGGAGGCCTGTTCTGTGCAGAGGGCGGCTGGTCCAGAGTGGAGACAGAGGCCTGAGCGGCCAGGCCAAGTCCCGGGTGGGGCCACTGGGATCAGAGGGCGCTGGGCCAGGGGTCGGGGTGGGTGCTAGGAGGGGGAGGCGGGCACCACCCCACAAAGCCTAGCTGAGCCCGGCGCCATTTACAAGCCTGGCTTGCGCTTCCTTCTGAAAGGCCCCTCACATAGCACCCGCCTCTCTCGTGGGTGGAGGGTGCTGAGAGAACGGCTCCTCCCGGCAGGTCCACGGCCAGCTGTGGGTGCTGTCAGCCCACAAAGAGACACCCTGAGGGCACCTGGTGGCGGCAGCTGAGCCCAGGACACCCAGACAGACGCGTGCTGTCCCCCCAGGCTCGCCCTGGTCAGGACGGGGGCCGTGGCTCTGGGTGGGGCCCTCTGCTCAGGGGCTTGGTCCACACTGCCACACATCCAGACCCACCTGCTTGAAATCCCACGACGTGGCTGGTGGGCTGGGCTGTCCCCAGACACACGGGGTCCCTGCAGACCCCAGGCCCCGGGAGGGGCAGCAGGGGAGGCAGGAGCCGTGTTGCAGTGAGACGGGCCTGGAGGGGACCCACCTTCTCCCCAGCTCGGGCCCAGCAGCACACGGGTAAAAGAGCAGCCTCCGGGGCAGCCCTGCCCAGTGCCATCTCGGCTCTAGGAACAGGCCTGGGGCTGTGCACAGTTCTGACTAGTTTTTACATCACTCTGTGGTTGCAAAAGTGCCAGAGCTCCCCATGCCTGTGACTGGGGCCAGCAGGCTGGCGAGCGGACCTCTGCAGACCCAGGAGCTGGTCTCCCCACCAGGCCTGCCCGGGGCCCCGCTTGCCCCTTTCCCAGCAAAAGCTCCAGTTTGGGTCTAACCCCGGACAGAAGCCGAAAGGAAAGGAAGCAGTCGCACTGGCTACTTCAGAGCTCAGAGGGTTTCCTGAGGGGCCTGAGGCTCGCTCGACATCGGGCGTCCTGCCACGAGCTGCCACGAGCTGCTCCAGGCAGAGGCGTGGGTGTCCTGAGCTGAGTGCCGCGTCTTTACCTATTGAGCTCGGGCAGAAGGTGCTGGGAACCAGCCCGGCCTGACCCTGCAGCCGCACTCACCCCTCGGTCTCCCTGAGCTGGACCACGAGGAGCCATGGCGGGTCTGCAGCTACATGCCCGCTCAAGGACGTCTAAACCTCCTACGTCCCTTAAAAAAGTCGGCGGTGACATCTCATCATAGGCAACAGGTTGCTCATTCTCTCCTGTGACGAACTCTCACGGGGTTAATGTTAATGGAGGCTCCGACGTGCTCCTTGGGGGTGTGAGCGCTCCAACTCGCACGTCCCCTTGGAAGTGAAAACCACCACTCGATGAAATGCAAACACCCAACGGCATCGCCATGTGAGCCTGGCAGATGCGTGTCCGCGCTCAACGAGGGCTGGTCCCAGAGTCACTGACACGAGAACCATAAAGAGCCTGCAGAGTCATGTGAATGCTGCCTGGTCGTCCCTCAGTCGTGCTGAGCACGCTTTTCAGTGAGACGTGTGAAAGCGCCCGTCGCGCCCCTGCACACTGCTCACGCGTAGGTCCGTGCATAAGTGAGTGAACGTCCGCGCGTGTCAGCGTAGGCAGGAGCTCGACGGTGGCTTTCTCTCTGGTTGTCGAGACCGGAACCCAGGGCAGCGCTGCTGTGTTACCTCGTCGAGTCCAGGCATGTTCATGTCGCTCCTGACTGACCTCATTCTAAAACCCCTTCTGAGTCCCTTCCAACAGGCCGTGGGTGCTGTGGTCCCTGCCGCCCGGGGGCTCCCTCTGCCTGCGATGAGGCCGGGGGCGCGGGCTGCGGGGTCTGGGGGGAAGGTGCCAGCGCTCAGCACGGAGCCTGCGCCCCCGCCCGCCCCAGCCTCCTGCGTTCCACCCGGGCCCCCGGGGGTCTGGCCCCAGAGCCGGGGCGTGTCCTCTGTGGCACATTCATTCAGAGTTTTGCAAACCTCACCCACGAGAAAGCCCGGAGAAGGCACAGACTGGGTGATGGGGACGGAACAAACAGGGACTCACTCACCATGTTCTGCTGACAGAGCCAGTAAAACTGCTGGAACTTCTGGGACATGAGAAGCTGGGCGCTGCCGACCGCACTTCGGATCTTCCCGAGAACTGTGGGGACAAGTCAGGGGTCAGCCAGCCCACAGGTCGAGGCCCAGGGGCCCGGGGACAGGAGCTGGAGCTCTGTCTCTGCCTGGCAGTCTGTGCGGAACCCAAGGTCTCAGCTGCCCCATCCAGAGACCAAGGGATCCCAGGGTGGCCACTCGATGACGTGGCCTCCGATGAGCCGAGGCCAGGGGTGGCGCTCTGAGAGACCCCTCTGCGCTGGTCGTGGGACAGAGGCAGGAGAGCTGCTCTGGACGCCGGATCCGTCCAGGCTACACCAGCACTGGCCTGGGGCCGAGCCCCAGCCTGGATCAACCTCTCGCTGAGACAGGAGCAGCCATGGGGAGGTCAAAAGTGCTTTAAAACTGGACAAACACAGTTCTGTCTGTGAGAGGTGAGTTGATTAAGGAAGGTCGGCGCGGCCTCAGATTGAATGGAGAACTCTGCGCACCGCATGCGGGGAAGCCGGCACCCACCTCAGGCAGCCCGCGGGCAGCCCCACTGCTATGAGGCCTGCAGGATGCTGGGCTGAGCACGGGCGGTGCGTGCCACCCCGGGGCCGCCCCGCGACTGGGATTACCCACAGCCCCTGGAGCCAGCAGCCCCCGGACACCCACCAGCTGCCGCGGGCTCCCTCGCCAGAACCACTCGGGGCTCGGGTCACGCACCCCGACTGTGGCAGGGCCACTGCCCCCACAGGCGTCCCCTCGGGCAGTTTCAGAGCTGTGACCGTGGTCTGTCGAGAGAGTAAACATAGCCCAGCTCCCAGAAGCCCGCGGCGCTGCGGCCAGGATGACAGGCAGAGAGGGGCTCCCACAAGGGGGCCCCTGGGACGGCAGAGCCCGGAGTCCCCTCCCTGGATGGCGCCTGGGCTCCTCGAGACCTGCTCCGACGAGGCTGCCCTTCTCAGCCGAGGGGTGCCCGGCCTGGCCCGGGGCGCTGACTGGCAGGGACGGGGTCCAGAGAAGAACAGGGGCCCAGCTCCCTCCCAGTCCCCACAAGGTCACT
Organism: Solenodon paradoxus; assembly: GCA_004363575.1. Lineage (NCBI taxonomy): Eukaryota > Metazoa > Chordata > Mammalia > Eulipotyphla > Solenodontidae > Solenodon > Solenodon paradoxus. The sequence goes on from RJWH01006779.1 coordinate 12,534, forward strand.
GTGGGTCTCACAGGCCTCCGAGCGTGACAGGAGACGCAGCGTGTGCAGGAGGCGGGTGTGGGACCCATCCACGCGCCCAGCGCCGGCCGGGGCCCCTTTAGGGAAGAAGCGCCAGAGGCTGTCAGGAGGGTCCCAGAATGAAGCTGCTGGCGGTGGGACGCAGGGAAGCCGGCGAGGAAACGCGCTGGTCTCACGCGTGGCTCCGACCACGGACCTGGGACCTCGGCTGGCCCACGCTTCTCACTTTCTGTCACAAACCTGGACTGCAGCCCCACGTTTGATGATGAAAACTTCACAGTCAGAAAAACGAAGGAAATGCTAAACCTGCCCCTGTCGTGCAGGGTCAGCAGGTACTGCTGCCACGTGCCGCGTCCTCCTGCGCTAGTGACCAGTCATCGCCCTCCTGCTCGTCCTCAGGCCACACGCCGTTATCACCCACAAGTCACAATCCCGACAGCATCCACTCTGGTACTAAGGAAACTTCCGATCACAAGCGAGTTGCCTAACACTTGGGAAGTCTTCAGACTTCAAACAAAGACGGGATGCACCCCAGTGGAGCAGCAGTTAAGTCCACCTCCTCCTGAGGAGCACAGTCCACGCGCCTCCCAAGGACCCGGGTTCGCGTCCTGGGCCGCGGGAAAACAACCGATAAGAAAAAGTAACTGAAAATAAAACGCTTCCTCCCCCTCTCTCTTCCTGCCTGCCTGCTCGCCTTCATCCCTGCCTGTGCCTTTCCTTTAAAAACCAACGATATGAAGGATGACGTCATCGGGTGTCTGGACAGCTCGCCCTTCGTGTCTTCTGCACTCAGCTTCCAGAGGCGCCTGCCTCATGTAGACCCACCCCGTCCTGCCCACCAACGTCCAGGCAACAGGCCGGCCCCAGGAAACACAGGGAGGAAACAGACATGTCTGTGAAATGTGGGGGCTCCTCCTGCAACCTCGGGCTGGCGCCTGATGCGGGGGTCCCAAGAGCCCCCCCGTTCAGGCTGTCCCTGCAGACACACAGAGGCCCAGGGCAAGGCACTGAGTCTGTGCCTCCCCAAATGGTGACCAAGCGCTAATCAATTTTATAAAACTTGAAGTTGACTCCCTAACTTTAATTCCTCTGCAAGCATACTTCCTCGAAGTGCCGGTGGCAGCACGCACTGGGCGACGGCGGCCGCCATCCGCGTGGAGGAGAAAGGCGCAGCCAGAGGCGGGCCCTGTGGCTGGGAGCACAGGGGCCGGAAGCGGCCAGCACCTCCCACAAGTGGCTTCCTGCGACTGCCGACTCGGAAGTGAACATTCAGCTTTTTCTTTCTCCTTCTTTGTCCCCCGTTTTGTCAGCTTAGGCACTTTTCTTTCAGAGCCGCAGATAAGGACGGATGCTCATCAGAATGCAGATTTACAGAGGCTGACGCAGGCGCCTGTGACGGATGACATCTGCTTGACTCCCTCCCTCCCTCCCTCCCTCCCACAGTTTGTCACAACCCCGCGGAGTCCACCACGTTAGCTCTGTCAGTCAGGGCGACCCTAACAACCCCTGTCTGGAATCAGAGTGCAGTTTTCACAGTGTGCCGGTACTTGGAAATGGTCCCGAGTATTCACGATGCTCAGTCCTGGGATTCTGACTGATGCTGTAGAGAGGCCTGAGGAAGCCCTCCGCCCCAGTTCCGCGCCGCCATTTCCACGCCACGGAGCTTCTCTCGTCGGGGCTGTGGCTCTGTCCCTCCCGTCGGGGCAGAGCCGAAGGGGATGCTGGTCTGCGTCCTCCCGGAGCCGAGGGGGGCGCTCGCGCTGTCCTCCCAGAGCCTTCTCATTGCTCACGTCAGCGCTGTCCTCTCTGCCCACTGGGATCCCGGCACACGCGACACAGTGCAGAGCCCCCTGCCCACACCAACTGTGTCTCCTCCTGAGCTCCTCCTGAGCTCACCTGGTACGACTGACGTTCTTCCCTCTGCCTGTGGCCGGACCCCCATCAGACGCAGGCGTCTGCAGGGAAGGAAGCCTGCCCTCCTGCCTGCCTGGTGGAGCTGCCCGCCTGCACGCCCTGCCCCATACGCAGGGCCTCCCACCAGGGCAAAAGACCTTCCAGCACTTTTCAAAAGACCTTCCATCCCGCTCCTCAAGATTCCTCCCTCGCTGGGTCGAGGAGTAATCCCTTCGCTGCGTTAGAATGGTTCCTCCCGTGCTGGAAATTGTGCTTACGTGGACTTCACTGAACGCCGCTCAGCAGTTTATTGAATATAATTAATACAAAAATCCCTGAACTCAGTCTAGCAATGGTTGCCACGCATCCAGAATACATCTGTGTCCCCACAACAGGACGCCTGCATGGTCTGACTTAAACAGTATTTATTTGGGCTCGAATTAGTTTCTATTAACCACCGAGGACTGAGTGAATCTAAATTCGTTCTATCAGTTCAGTGAACTGTGATTAGAAAATTACAGTTTGGGGAAAATTACTTCATGTAATGACAATTTCAATATTCAGAACTCAGAGTTTTCCTTAACAAGTCATTTAATTTAGTCTTCACACTTAAAAGTGCCCTAACCATATCCCTGCGTCTGTTCTCACAATTAGGACTAAGATCAGAGGCTAACTTACAGCCTAAAGTACTTTGGGGATTATCTGAATTGATTAATATTGTGCTTTTTTTCTGTGCAGACCATACAAATGAGATACATAACACGTGTTGGTCTCTGTCCACAAATTTCAAAGCTACCTGGGCAATTTAAGAAAAGAAAGGCAGGAAGTCACAAAACGATCAAGCAGAGCTATTCATTGTTCTCCGTGCTCAAGGATTATAGCAACGCAACCACAGCCAGCTGTGAGTGGTAGAAAAACTCAAAATTAAGTGGCCAGTGTTGTGACCGGGCCTGCAGGAGAGAGCACACCCCAAATGAGGGCCGAGGTTCTGGTTTCAGAGGCCGTGTTCTGAGGACAGTGGCGGCGACGGCAGGTGCGGCCTGGAGGCGTGGCCAGGGTGAGGGCGGGGCCAGGGTGTGACAGGGGTGGGGCGGGGTCAGGACCGTGACCGGGGCGGGGCCAGGCCGAGGGTGTGGCCGTGCCGGAGTGTGGCCGGACAGGCCTGGGGCATGAACTGGGCAGCGGGATGGGGGTGTGCACATGGGTGGGATGTGGGCAGGAGATGGGGCAGGGCTGCTGGTACTTCACTCCTTCCTCCTCACTGCCCTGGTAAAAGCCGAGTGTGTCACGTAAGTGTCAAGCAGGATGGCCTTGCCTCGGGAGTTAAGACCTTACTGCCCCGGCAGGCTGTCCGGGGCTGAGTGGTCTTGGGTCCCCTCACTCCTACAGGCAGACAAGCTGCACGGGTGCTGCTGCCTGTCTGCGCCTCTGCCAGTGCATGAGCTCCTTTGTGGCCCGTGGCTTGACCAGACCCAGGTCCTGCAAGCTCCGACACAGAGCCAACTCCAGAAACCTTCCTGGATGTCCCCACAGGAGGCCCCTATGCTGCAGGCTTTAGGCACTTTATCTGCACTCTCCCAGATAAAGCTTTGTCCCAGATAGTAGCTTTGTCCTAGCCCCGCCCCCCATGCAGGGAACACAGTGTTCCCACAGCACATCCTGTTCACTTCCCAGCCTGCGGTTCACACAGCTCATGCTCGACACTCACCTAAGTGAAAGTGTGCAGATGAGCCCAAAGGCTCACACGAAGCTAAAATCTCGTTCAGAGAACCAACTTCCCCCCGCCGAAGGAAAGCGTGTTTTCCCTCTGTCTGATAAAACCTTACATGCAAATATGGTCTATCTAAGATGATAGCGTTACTGCTGATTTGGGCCCTGGTGGACAATGAAATTCAATTTTCTAAACAGTGCATTTATGATGATGTTCCCGGAATTTTCTTGAATGCTCCAAGTGACCAGCAGATTATGACTTGTGATCAGGCGTCGGCCTGAAGCCTTTTCATTGCTGGGTCTTTCACGTTGAGTCTGAGACAGAATCCGCCTCCTTCCCTCTGAACACCCGTGGTGAAGACCACACAGCCTGAACGTCCATCCGCTGGCTCTGGAATTCTGCACGCCCCACAGACAGGGTCAGCAGGAAGAACGTGGCTGCAACATTCCCATCTGTGATCACAGAATGTCTAGCATACAGGACATGCTGAAAGGGCCTCCATATTCTCAAAAACAGCAGAGCTGGGCAGTGAGCGGCAACACTGCCAGGGGAGAGAGCAGCGTAAGCCAGCGTCCAGTTGCGGGCACCTTCGGGCAGATGGGGAGAAGCTCAGCTCTGACCGTGGCCTCCTGCCGTCCGTGTGTGGGTCCAGGGAAGTCACCGCGCCGGCCCTCAGGCTCCTGGAGAAACCTGCTTCCTGCTGGGGAGGTATGTGGTGACGGCGCTCGGCAGAGTGAGTGCAGGCACCTGCGGGCTTGAAGAGTGTTTAGAAAATCTTCTTTATAAACTGTCGTCCTGGAAAAAATGCTGACTGAACTCAAAGTGCACAGGAAATACAGAACGCTGTGATACAGCAAGCACATTGATGGGACCCACGGCCGCGACCAGGTCTCGCCTCTTCAGAGCAAAAGGAGATGGGGCTTCAAAAATGTCTTCGAATGCATCTCGCCCCGACACGTCACCTTTCCTGGCTGTCCCACTAACTCTGGCGCTCAGCCTGTCCCTTCTCCACAGACAGAGAACCCGTCCAGGCTTGTGACTCTGCTCACCTGTCGTGAAACTGAGCGGATGTCAGCCGGCTCCCTAATTTCACATCAATTTAGGTGATTTGGGTTTCCTGGGTTTCATCTCTGATAAAGACGATAAATCCCTGCAACAGTTACGCTGAGAAGCAGGGCATCCTGCCTAGAAGGCAGGAGCCGCGGGAAGGGGTGCTGCTGAAGCCTCAGAACTCTGGGCGGCGCCCTGGACCGAGGCTCAGACCCAGCGAAGGCCGCCCCACACACCCTGCGCCAGCCCACACTGTCCCAAAGATGCCTACGTGCCGCCAGCTCACGGCAACACAGCAGCTGCGTGTGACACTCAACTCCAGGTCCCCTGTCTGTAGTGTCACCGTGTCCTGCAGCTCGAGGGTCACAACACCCAGGGGTGTGGAAACACGGGGTCCCGGGGCGTCTGCTGCCCTTCCATCTTCAGGACGTGGGCCAGCAAGGTACAAAGATCTTCACGGAAAGAGAACATATTTTCAAGGCACAATCTGTCAGGGCTGCGAGAATACCTGCAACGCATGTCCGACCCAGTACGCTGCATTTTTCCCTGGCTGCTTTTGGCTTACAGACAAAGACTTCTCATTTGGAAATGGCTGGCGGTTTCTAAAGGGACTGCGCAGGCCGCCCTGGTGATGGGTTTCGGGTCATGATGGCGGGGAGCTGGCAGCCAGGTCAGGAGGCCGGGGCAGCCTGGGCTCTGCGGCGTCGGGGAAGCAAACTAACAAGGAGCCCCTGGGTATTTCAATCACTGCTTCTCTTCTCACGACTGGCTGCTTCTCTTAACATCAAGCAGGACATTTATGTTCATTTACTCCAATAAAAAGAAGTGTTCCCACTGCATAGCACGCGGCTTCACAAGCCCCAATCCACACCTCCCCCTGCGTCTACGGCCCCCAGCAGACACCCCGAGTGCACCCCCAGCCGACAGACACCCCGCCCTCGCCCCGCCCCCGCCCAGGGTCCCCAGCGGACGCCCCGCCCGGCGGCGACCCTGCACTTACTCTCCTCTACGAGCTCGTTCTCCTCCGCCTCGTGCTCCATCTCCTCGCACCAGCCCTCCATGCGCTTGGTCTCCGTGTGCAGCAGCTTCAGGAACCAGGCGCCGTCCCTGCGGCCGGGCGACGCCCTCCCGCTGTCCGCCGTGTCCAGCGCTGGCTCCAGCCAGGGCTCGGGGGCCGGCATCGCAGGGTCGGGCGCGCGGTAGTCCTCGCGATAGCTGAACAGGCCCTGGGTGCGAACAGTGCGCAGCGCGCCGTACTGCGTGGGTGTGCTGGGCTCCGAGTGCCGCTGGAACGAAGAGCCGAACTGCAGCCCCTTGTCCTCCATGGTGACATGTCCCGGGAAGCCCTCCAGCTCCAGGTCCGCCTGCACGGCCGCTGTCACACTGTTCGAACGCTTGAAACGCCCATGTCTGCGGAAGCGGGACCGGCGTTAGCGGGTGTGGACCCCCGACAGCGGTTGAGGGACCCGTGTTCGCGTCTCTGTGATTCACGTCCTGGCTCTGCAGGATCGCGGGTTAGAGACGCGCGTCTCTGGGGTCGTGCTGAGCGCCTCCACCTGGGACGCTCCTGGTTGCCGTGAGGAAGGAGGGGTGCCTGTCGGGAGGCCTCTCTGGGCCTCCCCAGGAGTGTGGGCGGCTCTCCGCTGCCTGACGAGACCATCTCAGCCCCCAAGTCTGGGGGCCTCCCCAGGCCACACTGAGGGCCGAGCCTCCTCTCTATCTGCGATGTCTCAGCGTCTCCAGTGAATCTCAGGCACCCGAGCACTGGCAACCTGGCCCCGGCAGCGCTGTGAAACATTTCATCACGTGCACTTCGACATCCCCATTCCACATAGTTCATTGTGGCACTGAGTGGCAAGAAGCAGCTTCCCACGGGAGCCCAGACTGCGCTGAGTGAGAACTACGAGGGTGTGTGAGCGTCAGTGTGAGTGTGCACATGACTGTGTGCAGTGTAAGTACACTCACACGCGTGCACGTGTGTATGCATAGGTGCACAGATGCATAAGTGTGTATGTGTGCATGCACGTGTGACTGTGAACACATGTGCAACTGTGAGTATAGCTGTGCAAGCAAGCATGTGCTTATGCAAGAATGCGCGCACCTGTGGGGTGTGTGCATGGGTGAGCATGTATGGGCGTGTGCGAGTTGAGCGGGTAAGGGTGTGTGAGTACACTTGCACGTGCAAGCACAAGCATGTCCATGTGGAGGGCGTTTGTGTGCTGCTTGCTCAGCGTCATCCACTGTAACGGAGCTAGCACTGGCACAGCTGCAGGCAGCTGCTGGGAGGCGGCGGGAGGTTCTGCTGGGAGACGCCCTCCTCTCCTCCTCCCTCAGCTGTCAGCCCTGAGCAGTGCTCAGGGCCCTCCTGAAACGGCGGAGCCCAGAGGCGAGGCTCCTGAAATGAGTGCTTGTGACACTCCTCGTGTGCCGCTCTGCAGACGCGTGCAGAAGTTCGCTTACAGATCCAGCACCGCTGCGGCGGCAGCAACGTGTTTCACAATGAGGAAGGGCTTTCCCAGGAAACGGTTTTAGGGACTCAGAGTCTTCAGTCATCCCTCCCTCTCCTGCCTCTACCACTGCAGGGAGAAAGCACGAGACACCCTCCCTCTTCCCTCAGACCTGGGCCTTGACCCAGGGCTGTCAGCCCGTTGCTTCCAGTCTGCTAATCACTCAGCACAGTTGTTCCTCTGCCTCTTGCAAACACTACACACTGGCAGTGAACCCAGATTGGGCGATGGAAACAACAGTGAAAATATCAGGTCCAGTGTCCACCGACGGCATCAACTGGATGGTGAGCAAACTCAGGAAGACTGGGATCAGCCGGAGCCTTGCCAGCCATAGTGTCATAGCGTGTGTGTGTGTGTGTGTGTGTGTGTGTGTGTGTGTGTGTGTGTGTGTGTGTGTGTGTGTGTGTGTGTGTGGCTGACGTCGGGAGCGCGGGTGCGCGGGGGCGCGTCGGGGGCGCAGACGTCGGGAGCGCGGGGGCGCGTCGGGGGCGCGGACGTCGGGAGCGCGGGGGCGCGTCGGGGGCGCGGACGTCGGGAGCGCGGGGGCGCGTCGGGGGCGCGGACGTCGGGAGTGCGGGTGCGCGTTGGGGGCACTGGCGTCGGGGGCGGGAGCGTGCGGGCCGATCGCCAGCAGCACGGGCCACTCACCGCTTTTCGTCCTCCACCTGCACGCCGACGGAGTGGTACTCCCGCAGGCCCCGGCTCTCCGTGTCCGAGTCTGTGGCGGTTTCAACCTGGTTCAACACAGAAGACCTTATTGTAGCGCCGACACTCGCCAGGTGACACTTGGTCCTGTCGACGTCTCTCCTGTGACGCGGGTGCACTGGACTGGGGACCACAGCGAGCGAGCGGCCTGTGGGTCTGCGGCGCTGGGGCTGGGGTCTCGCTGACCACTCCGCGCGCAGACGTGGGAATGCATTTCCAACGGCCAGGTCCGGAGGCTTGCTGGACACAGGACGCGATAAGGCTATCCTCACACCCCTGGGGAAGCGGGCAGCGGGACCACATAAAGCCAACACGAGGAGGAGTCCGTGGAAGCACGATGGCCACACCCACACAGACAGGACAGACGTGGTAGTGCCGACGCACTCTCTCCAGCTGCGCCAGTCACTCGTGAGCCACCGTGCGCAGTGGGCAACATGACCGAGCGGACCGCAGACGCCACGCAGAGGCCGCTGCAGCTGTGTGCCCATGTCCTGAGTCGGCGCTTTGGCTCCCCGCGTGGTGCCTTCAGGATACGGGCTTCCAGAGGCCCAGCTCCACACGGCCACACCAGCTCCATGGACAGAGCCACATGCCTGCCCCCGCCTTTTTGTAGAGCCCGTCGGTGCTCTGCAGAACCGACCCAAAAGGCCAGCGCTGAGTCTGATCTACTTCTCTGCTTGAAATAGCAGTGTGCTAAGGGTCCAATACAGAGCCTGGCACAGTGACAGGATCTCTCCCTGTGTCCGCTGCCGTGGCTGTCACCATGAGGCTGGCCTGGCCAGTGAGCCGTGTGCCGTTTGCAGCGGGAGTGCAGCACGACTGGGCACTGCACCTAGCAGTCATCGTGTCACCCACACAACTGGCCGCTGCTGTGGTCACCTGAGCGGTGGAGGCACTGGGTGGCGGGAGACCTGCTGGGCACGCCTTGCTGGGCAGAGTGGGGCCCATGCCTGGTCTCTGTGGCCAGCAGGTAGGAAGGGTCGGCACGGGGCCTTGGGGCTCGTTAGCCGGCAGCGCTCACCCTGTCCCTGAGGGCCATTCCGGAGGCAGGCAGATAAGAGGGACACTGCACAGTGGGAAAGCGTGAGCACGGGCTGGTAAGGGGGGTTCAGGGAAGCCCGCCTGCACGATGGTCATCTCTCTGGCTCCGCGAGGCCGTGGTGCCAGCACGCAGGGCTGCTGCTGTCACGGGCACAAAGCCCTCACACTCGTGTATTTCATCAGCCTCCATGAGGACACTGGGCACACCGGCTCCTGCAGTGTCTGTGCAGGTGTGTTCAGTCTTGTGTGCACATGCGCACACATGCTGCACATTTTTGTGCAGTCGTATGTAGACGTGCGTGCTCACACACACGTGCAGTTGGTGCATGATTTGTGCACACTCAGGCATGTGCACGCGTGTTTTCAATAACACACACGTGTGCATGCTCAGGTCACACAGCTGCACTTGTGCGTGTGCTCACTCCTGACCACTCAGGTAGCGGTAGACACACTCTGTGACTGTGTCTCGTGCCTCCGTTCAGAGAGAATTTTGCTGGAAAGGGCATCGCTCTCATCATGGAAATGCTCGGAATCTGCCTCACTTGCTTGCTGCTGGCAGTGAGCGTGCTCCCGGGCGCAGCCGGAGAGGGTAGCGCACGAGACGGAGAGCGTGGAGCAGGGGACCCTCAGGGACGTGCCCTCCACTGGAGGGCACAGTGAGGGCCTGCAGAACGGGGAGCAGAGCCCAGCAGGCAGGCGCTGCCACAGGTGCAGGCGTGTCTGTGTGTGCGGACCCCCAGCACAGGGTGAGATGGTGCACAATCCATGCTCCTCCGTGGGAGCTGGTTCTTTATACTGAAGTAGGAAAACACATTTGGAGCCAGAGTCCGCAATTAGTTGGCCCTGCAACCCGTGGGTCAACTCTTGCAGTTCAGCCCTTTTCTCCTAAGGCCAAACACGAGGGCCAGGAAGCCTCGCTGCACGGACATCAGCTGCCTGCACCCCGGTGGGCTGCACACACCGGTCACTGTGAGGCCTGCAGGCGCGTTAAGGTGGCCTGCACGCCCGCGGGGACCGTCGAGAGGACAGGCCCAGCTGCAGGCGGGCGCCTTCTAAGAGTGAAGGCATCGCTGGTCCGGGTAAGGGAGGCTGAGGGAGGATGGGGACATGGGCTGGGGGTGGGCCTGTCATGAGTGTCTTAGAAACCACAGCTCCTGGGGTGAGATGGAAAGGGAAGAGGAATCCCATGCCGTGCCGGGGAAACTGCACAAAGGAGGCTTTTCCCAGGAGACTTCCGCCTCCATATGTAAATGAACGAGGACTTCTGAGGAGGCCATGTACGTTTTCACAGGACCCGCCATGCTCCAGTGCTGGGACAGGCAGTCCGTGAGCGTGCCCTGCCGACATCAGCTCTTCCCAGAGCAGCAGCTCACTGGCTCACGGAGGAGCGGGGACCTGGACCCCCGCCTGTCCCAGGTCAGAGTCTGAGAGGCCCTGTGCCATGCCCAGGGGTGGAGGGGCAGCCTTCAACTTATTGTCCAAGAAACCTGGAGTTTGGGGCCTGGTGGTGTCTGTGTGCATGTGAGTGTGTGGAGTCCCGTCTGCTCAGCTTTCAGGACCTGGAGCAGGACCTGGTGGGGCCTGTCGGCCGTCTCCGGCGCGTCCTTCTCATTTGCTCTTGAATGAAGCTCGTTTTGTTCCAACTTCAAGTGGCGGAGTTTCCTCAGGGACCTACTCTGTGTCCAAGTCCCCACTTGCCAGCCTCGGGCAGAGAGGGCTGCGCCCCTTACAGACCAAAGCCGCCCTCTGGACCTGGGCTCACAGGTGACACCCCAGCCAGGGGAGCGGGTCAGTGACACCAGACGGAAACACGGGGATGGGCAGGCTGGGCATGGGAAGCCCAGCAGTGACCACAGTCCACCACACGGTGACCTGGCCCTTGGACACAGAGCAGTGCCTCAGCTGGACCCTGGTTGCTGGAGATGCCGTGCTGGTCAAATGCAGTCGCTGCCCCTCCCAGGACACCAGCTGTCTTGTCAGGCCCTGCCCCAGGGTGGAGGTGTCTGAGCACGCGGTGCAAGGCAGAGGGCCGCAGGGCAGGGGATGGCCAGCTGCAGGGGCCCCTCTCTTCTCGGGGACTGGCTTCCGGGCTCCTCCCACCCGCTCCAGTATCCACGGGACACATGTGCCCATGGTAAGTCCTGGCCCCTGACGCGCCCCCAGCCTCAGTCTCCCCGTCCATAAATGTCGTCGCTCTGCCGCCATGGTTTGGGTGCTTTGGAGTCGTGCTGGCCCGGCCGGTGCAGTTGCTCCAGCTTCCACCTGCCTGATGCTGCCCGCCCAGCCCTGTGCTCCCCTCTCTGTGCCTTTTGGCATCGAGCGCCGAGCCCCTCCGGCGGCACCACCTGTCTCGTGCGCAAGGATTCGACCCTCGCACTGTTAACAGTGGCGCTGCAGGGGCCTCGCACCGTGCACACGCACACACTCGCGCTGTCCGACATTTATGCTGTGTGCCAGGCCCTGTGCGGGGCGCCGGGGCCGTCACGGGTTGGCTTCCCGGGGACCTGTGAGCCGGGCTCCGGCTGTGGGAGGCGTGGGAGCTCTGCCCTCACCATGGATGCCGGGCTTCGGGCCCAGACGTCCAGGCCCCTGACGCCGTGTCCACCGTGGATCCTCCCCTGGCCTGAGGCGTGGGCAAGGGGGGCGGTGGAGACCTGTCGGGGCCTCGCTAGAGGGGCCTCCCTGCCATCTGCAGGAGCTGCGTGGCCAGGAAACTGCTCCCTCATGACGGCCCCAAGGAAGCGGCTGAGCCCGGTCACCGGCGGGGCACCCGGCAGAGTGCCTGACACACAGCTGCTTGACAGAGGAGACAGGGCACCGGGGCGTCCAGAGGGGGATGCACCAACCATGCGACTGGACCGTGGAATGTGTACTTACATCTGACCTTGGGTAGGGCTGAGGCTCTGGGAATTCAGAATCCTAAACAAAACAACGAAGCCGCGTGTGGAGACCTGACCCTGGCCCTAGACCGGGGCCCTCCCTGCTCCCGCCCCGCGGCCCAGTTGCCCAGTTCGGGACCCCGGCTGCAGCAAGGCGTCCAAGCTGGAAGCATCCTCTGACACAGGACACGGATGAGTGAGGGTGGAGGACAGCAGAGGTGGGCGATGGGAGGCCTCAGGCCACCTCCACCGCAGGACACCATGGGCCGGAGCCAGGCCGGCAGTCTGCACTGCGGGAGACGCTGGCGCCTGGACAGACTGTGGTCAGCCCTGGGGACCCCTACTGACCCCCCAGAGCGTCTGCCTTGGTGAAGGAGCGCCTCTCTCGGCCCAGCTGAGGACCCTGGTGGCCTCGGCTGAAGAAACAGGAACTTTCTCCTGTCCCCCACGCAACTGGCCAGATTGATGAGCTTTTCAAAATCTGGTTCCACAAGGAACCACCCTTCTGGGGCTCCCGGAGAACCCGTGTCCACCCTCGCTGAGCAGCGGGGCCCCAGGAGAGGCCGGGGGAGAGCTTCGGGGGCAGGCCTGGGACTAAGTGCCCAGTGGGTCATTGAGCGATGACCCCGTGTTAGCCTGCGGCCTGGCGGTGGTGCAGCTGGGAGCCTGGGCTCCGCGAGGGCGCGCGGAGACGGTACCTGGATGCCGACAGAGGGTCGCCGGCTCTGCAGGAAGCCCTCGGCCTTGGACACCAGGATGGCCTTGTCGCTGGTCCGCACTGTGCTGCCCGGGCTGTCCGTGGCGTGGCGCTGGGCGGCCGCCGTCTCCAGGGCCAGGCTCATGGCCTTGGTGCTGTCCAGGCTGTCGGTGGAATTGTACAGGCCACGGCCGTCCTGTGGCCACATGGGCATCCGCGCGGCTCGGCCGTCCTGGTAGGCGTCCTGGGTGGACTCCGTGCTGCTCTGGGCCGTCACCGAAATCAGAGGCTTGGAGGTGGTCCGGGGGGGAACGGGGGGCGGCGTCTTCTTGTAGTCTGCGTAGGAGACGGCTGCGGAGACAGCGGCGCAGGTGAGCACGTGCTTCCCGCCCGCCGGCCGCCCCCAGAACCTGTCTGAGGCCCTGACCCCCGGCGGGAGCTGCAGGAGGATGGCGGCCGCCCCGACAGCTCAGGCCATGTGTGTGTCACCCCACGTGGAGCGGCCACCTGACCGCCACAGGAGACTGGAAATGAGGTCGTCGGGCTGGCCCCTGGGAGCCGCCTGGTGCTGCCCCTCCCATGCACACAGCACGGGGCTTGAGTGTCCGCCCTGTGACTGGTCACCAGGCTGTCGTCACTGAGCGGCCCTGTGGTGCCCCGTTCCAGCCCCTAAGCCCCAGCGCCCAGCTGCGCACACGTCTCCAGGAGAGGCCGTGCGTCTGGAGAGGACATCACGTTGGCGGCTCCTAGAAAGAATTCTGTCAGCTCTGTGCACAGGGCTCTGGCGCTGCCGCCTCCACCCCAGCGGGTCTGCGGTGCTGCGGGCGGGGCCGGCTGCCTGGCACCCACGCTGCGTCCACACTCATCTTGCCTCATCCTGTCCCCCAGTTACCTCCTAACCTGCGTGCGTGGATTTTCTGATGAGCAGACCTCCCGTGTCACCCCAAATATACACAAAGGACTAAGTAAGGCTTCGGTCACGTCGTCCCCTGAGTATTCAGGCATGAAAGTGCACACATGGAGATGCACCGAGCGGCTCCATCTCACAGGAGGGCCGAGGTGGAAAAAGAGGACATGTCAGCGCACCACTCTGGCCAGGCCCGCAGTGTCCCCGCCAGTGTCCAGCGCGGTGTGGCGTCCACAGTGCTGGAACGTCGGCCACAGGGGCTGGGGTCCAGCATGGCGGGGACACGCCCTCCGGCTGGGGAGCAGCCTCGCAGGTGAGCTGCCCCAGGGGAGCGCCTGAGAGTGAAGACACGCACCCTGGGCTGCGGTCTCTGGGCCCTGCCAGGTGGGAAGTGGCCGTGCCACCCGCCGCGTGGGGAGGCAGAAGCACGCTGGGGGACACAGCGCGTGTGCACACATGGACGCGTGCGCGCGGGCGCTCACACACCGCACACCTGTGCCCGTGCACGCCCGCACAGCACAGCCGTGTGCCAGCAGCCCGCGCTGCACTCTGGAGCCCACGGAGGCGCAGCCCCAGCCTCGTCTGCTGGCTGTCGGCCCATTTTGGGCACCGCTTCCCTGCGCACAGGGCTGGGGGCCCTCCCACCACGGGTGAGCGCGAGCCCCTGTCACCGTGGGGGTGTCCTCTGAGTCCGCTGCTGTAGTTGCAGTCTCCCTCAGAACGTCCCAGGACCGTGCTGGCAGGAAGGTGCCCGTCTGGCAGGTTCTTTTCCTTTCTTTTGGAGGAAGAAGTATTTTTATTTTATTTCCATCTTAGTTGTTCACACTGGTGGTTTGTCCTGGACCAGAACTTGAACCCAGAGGTCCGGCCTGTGTCCTTCAGAAGCGGTTGACCCCACCTGCTCCACCAGGTGCGCCTGATGGGCTCCTGTCCCAGCCTGAGGGACGCAGTGGCTGCAACGCTCGTCCCCTAAGTGGCAAAGTGCGACGAGATGACTTCTGGATGAGGGCCTGCAGGATGTGCTCTGCCCGGGTGACATGCGCCCATCTGCAGTCGGGCCAAAACGTGATGTCCCAGCCTCGTCCGCTTGGCGGCCCCGCATGGCAGGTCGGCTCCTTTCCTGCGGCCGGGCGGCGTTTCCGGCCCGTTCACCCCAACTCTGCAGGGTCGCGATGTGCTCCCTCCCATGTGGTGACCAGCCGTCTGACAAAGACGCGGGACAGGGAGGCCCGGTGGTGCAGACACGGGCTGGGGTGGCATGGCCTGGGCCAGCGAGGTGGGACGGGGTCCCAGAGGAGCCGAGGAGGCGTCTGCTCCCACAGGCAACCTGGAGACACCGAGTGCAGACCCCACGCCAGGCCCCACTGTTGTCAGGCTGGGACCGGCCGCAGCAGGTAGGCCCCTCGCACCGGGTGGGCCTGCGGCCCTGGCCGCTGTGCGGGAAGCACGGGCGTGGGCACCTCTGAGCTTCTGTGACCCCGCGGAAGGCCCTGCCCGATGTTCAGGACGCTCAGCGAGGGCTGGGACATTTGGGGGTTCCCGCCACAGGACCTGAGCACATCTCCCAGAAATACCTCTCACTGCCCCATGCAACACAGCAGCGGCTGTGGTGAGACCGCAGGTTCGAGAGATGCGGACCCCCGACACCGCCGGCTGGAGGACAGTGAGGTTGAACAAGTTCAAGAAACGGGACTCTGAGAGGCAGGAGGGCTGGGCCGCAGACACGCTGGTGGAGATGCAGCCGCACCGCGGTCCCCGGGGACACGACCGTTGCTGCTGTGCCGGCCGTGTCTCCGTGCGGGTCATCCTCGCGTGTCTGGATGAGGCTGCCTGCAGCAGGTGGGGGCACGCTCGCTTCCTGGTTAGCCGATGGTGCCTGAACTTTATAATCTAAAATTAACTGTCAGTTGTCCATTCTGGGTAAATAGAAGTAGCAGCACCTAAAGCATTTGAGATGAAAAAACACGGAGTCTCTGAAATGTGGAGAATGTCTCTGAGTCCGCTGCCCACTCAACAGGCATGTGGGCCCCTCTAACCCCACACGCGCCTTCGCTGGCATGAGGAGCTGGCAGTGCCGGGGAGGGAGAAGGAAAAGTGATCGTTTGATCATGCTAATTTACTGCCAGGGGTTAAAATAGACAATGAAGGAAATCATCTTGCCCAGTCGAGATGCAGTTATTCAGATGGGTATTTCAGGGGACGATCATCGCCTGTTCTGTGTGTGTGAATCTACAAGGAGAAATGCGCGTCGTGGCTGCTGATTATTACTTGCAGCCGCCTTACCCATCACTTTACACATGCAGGCAGACATTAAATACAATCGGAAATTCAAATTCAATGTAGCGGCATCATTCTCCTGAAGCCTCTAGAGCTTCGATAAGCAGAATCAAGAGCTATATCTAAGCAGTCGCGCAGACCAAGCCTGGGTTGGAAGTAAATGATCAGAAGTCACTGACGTCCTCGGTGTCGGAGACCCGACCATGCTGTTTCAGACACAGAGACCGGGCGCTGCGTTCATCTCTAACGCCACTGTTTTCTCTCACCACGCAGACAGGGCTGGAGCCTGGGAGTTTTCCTACGTTTCCCACCTGACTTCTAATGGCCCGGGACCAAGCTGGCGCGTCTTCTTGCTTCTCAGGACAGCTCTGGGGAGACGAGGTCCTCGGGATGCGCGGCCAGTGGAGCAGGTGCAAGCGCAGGTGCAGGCGCAGGTGCAGGCACGTGGCAGAGCCGCGCCCCACGTGCCTGAGGCAGCTGCTCCCAGGGTCTCTTAGGGGCACGGATTCTGGGTGGAGTGACGCTGGTGGGTTAGAGTTGGGCCAGCGGGTGAGGGCGGGCGTCACGTCCCCGTGTCCAGTGCACACGGCAGAGCTGGCCTCCCGCGCGCCCTCTTGCCAGGCGTCCCGGGGAGCCATCAGGGAGCCATCGCAGACGCACCCTAGCACCTCAGCAACCGCAGGCGATCCACCTGCGAATCCCCCTCACCCTGAGGTATCTCAACCCCAAAGGCGTGGACGCGGCCGGCGGCGCTCAGCAGCGCATGCACCCGGGCCTCCAAGAGAGATGGCACCGCACGGGACCAGCAGCCTGGGCAGGAGCACAGCTTCCATGCAGCCACCGGGGGTGCGAACCTGCCACCTGCTCACGACGACTTCCCTCCCCACGATGATCCTGGCCCGCGCAGCACTGGGTTGTGGGGACACAGTTACAGGAAAGCAGCAAACGAGATGAAGCCAATAGCTGACCCGCCACCCTGGCACAGGGCTGGCGTGAACTCAGACGCATAGGCGTCCTCGCCACCAGTGCTGCCTGACTGCCCCACCCCTGGGACTCGGGTCCCTGGTTTTGAATTTGCAAATCAGAAAGGAAACGAAGTATTAGCACTCCATCATGCAAACACAAACGCGCATTCAGGGTTAAATAGACTGAGTGACGAGTCTGCTGTTCGACCTGTGTGTGAATCTGTCACCGTCTCTTAGTCAGAGCATCAAGGTTGGCAGCACCAAGGGTCACAGGGGTCGGGGACGCGTGAAGGACACGTGAATGCAGGCTGATACTTGCAAGGCAGAACGCTCCACAGAGAAACAGAAGTTATTTTGACACAACGCTGGTGTCAAATCCAAGTGTGGATGGGACGTGTAGAGGCCACACCCACGCGCAGACGTCCCCAGCGGTGCCGAGCCGGGTGGCACCCCGTTCCGGGGACGGTTGTTCCAGTGACATTTGCAGGAAGACATCTGCTTGCAGTGTGTCAGCAGCGTCAACTTCTGTCACTGATGCAGGACAGGGCGACGTCTGCGCATCCTCTGGATGTCTGGACCCACGTCAGACGACTAGAACTCAGATCCCTGAAGGGATGCGGCGCACGCGCCTGCCTCGCTGACACGAAACCTGCTGGAGCAGGCGGACACATGCGTGCTGTCGAGATATGAGCTCAGTCCAGTCCAGTGTGAGCAGCGTGAGACTCTCCCTGCTCCGTGAGGTCCAGTGTTCGTTCCGTTCAGGTTCTGAGCTGGGACGGCTCTGCGGGATTCGGCCTGCAGACCCTGTGCGGCCCTCACCCAGATGCCCAGACACCCCGAACCCACTGACCGATGCTGTAGCGCCCGCCGTACAGAAACCGACACGAAGTCAGCCGTTCGACTGGTGACCGGAGGAGCTGCTGTCTCGTTATCATTCCAGGTTTCCAGACCCATGTGAGAGCCGTGCTGGAGGGCAGACGCGTGGGGACTGGCCGGAGCGGGTGAGGCTGGCGGTGCAGGCTGGCCTCATTCCAGGGCCTCGGGTTGCCCGGTCTCTGCCTGGAGGCTCCAGCCCGTCCCTGCCTCCCTCAGGCAGCTGCGGTGGTGTCAGCCCAGACCCCATCCTGGGGCCGTCCCCTTGAGGCTAGGACCCTGCCCCAGGCCAGGTTGGGCCCTGGAAGCTGGGGCTGTGCAGGGACAGGAGGGGCGTGAGCTGCAGGGTGGGGTGGCAGGGGTAGCGTCCGGAGCAAAGGCCTCCTTGCGCCTGCGTCCCCGCAGACGGCTCGGGCGGGGAATAGAGGTGGAGAAAATTTCTGACCCAGAGAGAAATCATTACAGTCTAATTTTATAGCATCTTCTTTCACAAGATCAATACTTTTCGTCCTGAGAAAAATCTGGTAGAGTGCTTATTTAGACAAGAAAATCTATCTGATAAATCATTTCACCGATGAGAGAGAAACCATGTGTGAAATGAATGTTGGACATTTTCAAAATCACTTCATTTAAGGAGAGGACACTGTCAACCGCAGTGCTTTGCATACAGAGGCTGCGGCGGGGGGACACGGGGGGACGACACGGAGGGAGGGGAGATGTGGAGCGAGGGGCATGGGGGGCACACGGGGGCGGACACGGGGGCATGCGGGGGGCGGGCGGTGCAGGGGGCGGTCGGCCCAGGCTGCTCCCGCAGGGTCGGCTGAGGCCCACGTGGCTCCCGCAGCAACTAAGGCATCACTGGCAGGTCTTTAAAGCCTTGCGCTTTTTGTCTTTAAAGGAGGTGCAGCAGGAAGAAGGTGAGCAGAGCCAGCAGGAAGAGAGAGGAGGAAGCAGCGTCCCTCACTTTGTTTAGCTGGTCATCTCCTCGCTCGCAGGCCCGGGATGCGAGCCGCGTCCTCGGGATGCGTGTGGACAGAGTTCAGCCTCGACTCCACGAGGGCACCCCTTTTGTTTTCATTTTAATGAGCCTTTCATGTTTGCTGTTTAGTTCATTCCTAGAGGACTACTGAAATGGCATTTTGGCTTTTACCAGGCAAGCGGACCTGCAGCACCAGCTTTTGTCTTTCAGGCAAAAGGACCAGTCAAATAAATCTTTTTCTCCAAAAATCAGCCCTGTGAATGCTTTTGAAAAAACTTTCTGGGAATTATCTTCAAGAGCTGATTTTGGGACCACAGCAAAAACCAGCGTGTCAAACAAATCTCGCCCCACACATGGACACACATCAAAGGGACGCCGTATGCTCAGTGTCGGCGTTGGCTGGCGATCGCCAGGAGCTGGGTGAGAGGCCGCAAGCCCGGGACGCCGCCTGCCGCCTCCCAGGCCGTGCGCACGGCACGAGCCGCTCAGCGAGGGGCAGAGACGGTGGGAACCGTCTGTCCCTTCCGCAGAATGACGCCAGCTCCTGGGTGCTGGTGCCCCTCCCGGCGTCGCTCCTCTGACCGTCCCCCCAGCATACCCGCTCGTCTGCGGGAACCTGTGCCTCCGCCAGGCCCAGACCCGGCAGAAACCTCGAAAGAGCCCTTGGGTAACTGAGATGCCTTGCGCTTTGGGAATGCGAACTGGACTTGGACCGTGAAACGCATGTGAGTTAGAATCTGCACCTCCGTGAACTCATGTCTGTTCTCTGTGACCGCTCCAAACGCACGAGTGGCATCCTCTGTGGGCAGCTGCCGTGCGGAGCTTCCCCGTGCAGAGCCGGCAGCAGCCGGGACACCGGGCAGACACGGCGTGCGTGGTGACGCCAGGACTGCGCATCTCAGAGCCAGCAGTGCCGAGTCCCTTCCTTCATGGTGACATCTGTCACTTTTCTTTCCACAAAAGCAGAGCAGCCGCAGGCGGCTGAGCACACAGCCACTCCAGGGAGGCTTCTCAGCCAACCCCCATTCCTCGTGCTCCCACCTCTTCAGAACATCCCAGAAACAGTGGAGAGGTGCAGGGCGGTCTGCGCGGCAGCGAGCTGGCACGGTGACTGCTCTGTGGGGAGAGCCCCACCAGCCTCCTCTTAGCGCTTACACGGGGCTCAGGTGCCGCCAAACGAGCCGGGGGTCCCCATTCCACCCCAGAGCCCACCTGTCCCGGTGCCACACCCTGGCTGTCCTCCTGTCTGTCCCCTCACGGGCAGGGTGCAGTCACCTGCCTGTCCCTCCGCCCTCTCACAGTGTCCTGAAGCCCCGCAGCCCAGCATCCCAAACCTGGACCCACATCCCCCATCACCGGCGCTTCTCATGGAGCAGCCTGCCCGGGGATGGGGCCCTGAGGCCCCGTCGGGTGCCACAGGGACCGTGCACACTCAGGTGACTACCAGGGTCTGTGAAGGGAGGGACGCACAGTCCTCAGCCCCTCAGGGACGGGAGGCCGCAGAGCCACTGATGAGCTCGTAGGGCAGAGTCCTGCTTCTGGGCCAGCTCTTCCAGAGGGACCTGCAGCCTGGCTCAGGGTCCAGGTCAGGTCATTCTCCTGGTGGGGACACGTCACCAGTCTCTTTCCTGAGGGGGGATGGGTCACCAGTCATTCTCCTGACAGGGACGGGTCAGCAGTCATTCTCCTGAGTGGGGACACGTCACCAGTCTCTCTCCTGACGGGACGGGACACTGAGGTCAACAGAAACCTTGATATTTAAGACACAACCACCATCCAAATGTCAGCATTGAAATTGCTTTCCATATAAAACTTCACAAAAATTCTTTGAGATTCCTTTAAGGAAACCTGGTAATGAATGCAGCTGTTTCTAAG
>RJWH01006779.1:33010-49440 GCA_004363575.1 Solenodon paradoxus
CGTGTCCCCACCCTGTGTCCCCCGTGTCCCCCCATGTCCCATGTCCCCACCCTGTGTCCCCACCCCGTGTCCCCCATATCCCCACCCCATGTCCCCCGTGTCCCCACCCTGTGTTCCACCCCGTGTCCCCACCCCGTGTCCCCACCCCGTGTGCCCCCGTGGGCCCATCTTAGGACATAGGTGGGGAGCGCACCGTGGGGTGTGGGGCGCGGGCACGTACCTGCAGCAGACCTGATGGTGGAGGCGATGTTGGCG
Source organism: Solenodon paradoxus (assembly GCA_004363575.1). Lineage (NCBI taxonomy): Eukaryota > Metazoa > Chordata > Mammalia > Eulipotyphla > Solenodontidae > Solenodon > Solenodon paradoxus. Next base: position 33,266 of record RJWH01006779.1, read on the forward strand.
GGGGTCAGCATGGGGACGCACTCGTCGTCCTGGGAGTAGCCGGCCTGGATGGCACGGAGGTAGCTGTGGCTGCGTGTGCGGAAACACCCGGGCAGGTCCAGGGCGGCCATGGCCTGAGCGTCGGCCTCGCTGAAGACGGACTCGCACACCGATGTGAACTGGCCGTTCAACTCCGCCTCGCTCATCTGGGGACAGACGACGGGGCCGAGGTCTAAGGGGCCGTCAGCACCCCAATGCACAGACGCCCAGCAAGCGCCCGGGCGCTGGGCCTCAAGCGCCGGAAGGCCCATCTGTCTCCTCCCCTGCTTCCCTGCTGGGCACAGCCGGCAGGGGCGGGCGTGCAGGTGCTGTCAGGAGCGCGGTCCTGGACGCAGCACCACTCACGAAGGGCAGTGAGTGCACGCCCACCCGCCACAACAGAGGGACGCGGCCTCCCTGCCACGCGCCAGTTCCCAGAGCCTGCTGCCCCCTTGGCCACCCCAGGTGCCGGGGCCCTCGAATAAGGGCACCAGGGCACCAGCTCAGTGGACACTAGTTGTCAGCACATCCCCAAGACAGTGCAGCTCAGCCACCTCTCCACGAGAGGGGCCGGGCGCTCAGGGCCGCGGTCCGCCCTGCCCGCACGGCCTCGCCCTGCCCGCACATGCACAGGTGAGCAGTCAGACTGAGCCGGAGCCCAAGGCTTGCTGAGCATGCTTGCAAAGCAGTGACAATTCCTAAGCAATGTGTTCAATTAAAGTTTTAACATCCAGTTCTTATTGTCCTATGACACGCGGCAGTGAATGAGCACACAGCCCCTGCGCCTAAGGCCTCCTCCCAACACAAGGAGGGATGAGGCGCCCGCCGGCCGCGGGAGGCCCTCTTCGGGCCGCAGGGGACGGGAGGCAGCACTGCACACGCGTCTGTGACCAGGCTCAGGGTTCCACTCTTGCAGGGACCGGCAGCATCGTCTGGAGGACGGGGGACGGGCCCTGTCCTGGCCCTGAGCCACGCGCAAGCTTCTCCTCGGGGTGGGGCTGAGCTAGGTGGATGGCTGCCCTCCACCCACTCAGAAGCGGCGCGGGTGACAGTGGAGCCCTGACGCCCAGGACTGGGGAGGAGGCCGTGCTGAGCAGCCCTGGGGCTCCCGGGTCGGCACTGCCCCCGGAGGGCCGGGCACCCACCTGGCTGATGCAGCTGGCCTGGCTCAGGGTGCTGACCGCACGCATGTAGCTCTGGTTCCGGGATCGGAACTTGGGGGAGTTGCTGCTGACGGCGGGGACGAGACTGCGGTCCTCGGGCCCATCGGGGTCTGCCTGCAGGTAGCTCTGGCTGTGGAGAGAGGGGCAGTGTGGTGAGTGACCTGGCAGGGATAGTGTGTCCTGGGAGGACGGACATTCCAGCTCGGGGTGGCACTGGCGTCCAGCAGACAGGAGAGCCCAGCCTCCTGTCCCCGTACCCAGTGCACGGGGGCCCTCTGGGTGAGAGTCAGCACAGACGGACAGCCTCCTCACACCCCGGGCAGCCCGGCCCTGCTGGCTGAGCTGCCAATGTCCAGGAGCGAGAGGCCGAGCCGTGTGGCGCAGCTGCCCATGCAGACGGTCAGGGTTGCTGACCGCCTGTCCTTCCAGCTGCGATGCTGCTCAGACCGTCGGACTCGTGATCAGAACCACCACGCGGACGGCACGGGTGCTCTGCAGCGCAAAGAGCTCCGAGAGTCGGCTCTGACCCGGGCGGCCTGCGGTCCACAGTGCAGGCGACAGCACTTATCCGATGCAGCCACTTCTTTAAAAAGGAGCCTGAGCGTATGTTCGAGTTGCAAGAAGCCCCTGTATTACAGTTTTAAGGTCACTCTCCCTGCTAACGTCGGGAGTGTGGTTTTTACGTGCCAACAGAATCGACACGGCGATCACACCGGTTTGTCTCAGAACTGGGCTGCGTGAGTGCCGGGGTCTCCACCCTCCAGGAGCAGACGGGCAGCGGCTCCGGCCAGGCGCCCTGAGCCCATGGCGCCTCCCCAGCCTGACACCCAGGCCTGCAGGCCGGCCCAGGGCCGCCCATTGGACGGGGAGCTGCCCGCGTGTGGTCAGCAAGGGGCCCAGGCACCATGTCCTGCCGTCCGGGGCACCAGGTCACCTGGGCGGCCCAACCTGGTGCTGGATCTCCTCCGGGTCTTTGAGAAATGAAAGCCTTCGGCTTTTTGTGTACTGTTCCCTGCAGCCCTAGTTTCAACCCTCCTGCCCATGGTCCTGACCCTCCTTTCTTCCCAGGAGGTGCCGCTGCAGCCTCGTCCTTCATCATCGTGGCCCCGAGCCAGCAGGGCTGTGGTGTCCATCTGCGATGTCCCCACAGCCGGCTGGGGCAGCGCACCCCGGGGTCACCCACAGGACAGCACCCGTCCGTGGGGGCTGCTGCATACGCTGTCACCTGGACACTGCCAGGGCGGCTGCGTCCCCACCTCTGCCCACAGTGACCTTGTGTGGCCCTCTTAGGGTCCCTGAGTCCTTGAGGTGGCCTCTGCAATCCCCTGTGCTGCGGACACACCAAGGTCTGGCTGCTGCCTTCACGGGCTCAGGGCAGCTCCGGTTCCGGTCCTCAGCTCACGGCCAAGGCTGTACTTGGACGTATTGTAAGCAGTTACAACCTCCACCCCGTGAGGCTATGCAGACATGTAGTGTGAAGGTGATGTCTGTCAAGGTGGCGCCACGGCGAGCTGTCTGTACCCCTGACCACCACGGCGGGACAACCCTCCCTGGCACGCTGGCCACACCCACCTGGACCAGCCTCTGCCTTGTTTGCCAGGGCGGTGCCCCAGAGGGGCCTCGCACAGCACCGCCTGGGGGGCAGGGCGTGGAAGCTGTGTGTGTCTGCGCGTGTGCGTGTGTCCGTCTGTGTGTGCGTGCACTGCACATGCCACGCGGCGCTGCGCACACACGCACACGCGCAGCTCATGTGCACTCGCAGGCGGCGCCCACGGAAGCACTCCTGGGACCGGAGTCCCAGGCAAGCAGCGCACACGGGTGCGGAGCAGACAGGCACGTGCACACGCTGCAGACCTGCTGCTACAGGCCTACGGGAGCACACGCACAGAGCACAGCGATGCAGACAGGGCACGCGTGTAGCTGTGACCTGGACGGCACCACCATCGCTGCAGGGCCTGCATTGGCTTTCGGGGGGGGGGGTGGCCCAAGAGGAACTGTGTGGGGCCAGTTTCTTCAGGGGAAGAAGCCACCTCGAATGGAGCACTGTGGAAGCCTCCTGTGAGGCCCAGAGCGGAGGGTGGGAAGGACAGCCCCAAATCCGTGTTCGGGAGAAGCAGGCTACATGCATGGGGCTGGGGACCGCCAGCCCAGACAGCAGCCGGGGTTGCTGCACCTCGTCCAGGGAGCACCACCCTCTGCCCGCTGGGAGCTGGGCTCGCAGCTGCTCATCAGCAAGCTCTAGTACAGTCATAGCTGGGACCCGGGCGGCTCCACGTGTCCTGGAAGAGGACCAGATGGGATCCCGCCGCCTGGCCGGGCAGGAGAAAACCCAGAGTCCACAAGGTCAGCTGACCCTGTCCGGTCGTCCTGTGGCCACTGAGCACCTTGAGCCCCACTCCACTGCTCAGTCTGGCCAGAGGGCAGGGTCCCCGTCGCCAAGTCACAGGAAACACTTCTCGTGGCTCATGGGTTTGACCACTGCCCTGGAGTCATTAATTACCCAAAGGCCAAACAGTGGACATTGCATGTGCCTGCATGGCACCAAGGGCCATGCAACCTGGCCGAGTGCCTCCAAATCGCTCCATTCCCCCAGACAAATGGTCACAAGGCTGAAACACTTGCTGCTCAGCTCCGAGGGGACGGTGCCCCCAGGTGAGGCAGGACATGGGCCCTGCAGGTCTACGTGGAACAGGACAGGTAACGCACAGGGTCCTGTGAAGAGGCTTAGAGACGGCCTCACTGTCTGCGAGGGAGCACAGGCCTCCGTTATGGAACTGAGAGCCCGTGGGCAGAAGGGCGCATGTGACCGTGAGGGTCCCCGAGGTTCAGTGGGAGTGGAGCGACGCCGGCTCATGGGGAAACGCTAGCACCCTCTCGGTCTCCAACCTCCCGCCCTGACATGGAGGCTAACCAGGAGCTGCCCCGCATCGAAGACTGCGTTTGCCTGGTAATTCTATCTTCCCTTCGTTTAAGCTATTCAGCCCTTGATCAAAGAACAAATTAAAACAGTTGCAGAGGATTGAAGGAACAGGGAAAGCAAAAGCATCGCCTATCGAGACGGCATGAGATGCAGCCGGATGACTTCGAGGAGCAGGTGCTCTCACACACCCAGCTACCAACAAGCATTCTGCTGGAAAGAGGGAGGACCAAACAGGTCTAAGGAAAGGACGGAAATGCTAACATTAAAAGGCAAGGTTAACGAGTTAGAAAGCAGGGAAACAGGTGTTAAATCAGCCAGACCCTCACAATCTCTGTCCACCCCACCATGTCAGCCCTCAGGACAGCCCTGAGCTACAGATGACCGAGCATGAGGTCCACGCCCGCGAGCAAACCTACAGACAAGTCTGACACGTCATTCCTGGAAGGGGGCGGTCTCTACGGAGGAAGTCGTGGCTCGGGCTTCTGCACGTGCTGGGGCACGGCAGCATTCGAGGGTACAGGTCCCCATGCTTCCTCAGGAGTGTGGCTTTCTGGTACTGTATCCTGTCACCTCTCTAGAGAAACGCCAGCGGGCGTGCAGCAGAAACTGGGCGCCGGTGACTGCAGAGACTGGGGCTCACAGGCTCGTGGTCAGGTTATAAGTGAACTCGTTAAAAAGAGAAACAACTTAACATTGGTCTTGGGTGATTTTTGAATCTGACATCAAAAGTAAAATCAACGCAAAGAAAAATAAATAAAAGAGGGACATCCCCAAAGTAAAAAGCTTCTACAAAGGACAATGAGAAGGTGAGCTTCTGGGTGGTGGGAGGACCATATATCATATCATATCATATCATGTTCAAACCATATATCCGAAACGGGGCTAGTGCTCCATAAAGAATTCATACAACTGGATAGCAAGGCCGACAAAACACAAACCACACGTAACGCTATTCAGGATGCGAAGAGGTCTGAAGACCCATTTCCAGAGAAGACATACCCATGCCAGGTACGTGAGAAAAATGCAGCCCCGCCCCTCAGGGCCCCGCCTAAGCCCCCGCCCTGGGGCCCTACCCGCTTCTCAGCCCGCACCCTTGCCACTCCCCACGCCTCCACAGACCCCACTTGGCTGGTCCTTACTGGGGGCCACCCTTTCACGGGGCCCTCTTGCCCCTTTGGCTGAAACATCTGTCTGGTGGACCGCGGTTAGTGTGCAGCCCATAGAAGGTGGACAGGGCTGAGGTCAGTCCAAGGTCCGTCCCTACCTCATCCCCATCAGGAGAGTGCTGTCACACAGGCAAGCACTAGACAGGGGCGTACACTACTGGGATATAAAGAGTAGAAAGGAATAAATAAAACGTGAAAACTTTAAAGCGCAGTTCTAGTTTGCCTTTCTTTTGTTTTATGATTTGACTTAAAAATGTCAGAACAGCAGGAGAGGATGAGAGTAAGACTAAAATTAGTGTACACAGTGAAAACAAGAAAGAGTTTTAGGGAAGAAGCCCTCCGCCTGCCCTTACTCACAGGGTGGACAGGACCAGCCCCCCCGCCCCCCAGGATGGACAGAGGCTGTGCAGCCTTCCTCCAACACTCATGGGGGTGGACAAGGGCCTGTAGACCCTGCCCATACCCATGGGGTGGACAGAGGCCCATCTTCCCCCTCCCATAACCATAAGGTGGACAGAGGCCAGGCTGCCCTCCACCCACACCCACAGGGTGGACTGAGGCCATGTGGCCCTCCTCCCACACCCACAGGGTGGACAGTGGACAGGGCCAGGCTCCCCCACCTGGCGCGATGGGGCTGCCCTTGGTGAGATCCTGCCCCAGCTCCAGGCCTGACCTCTGATGAGAGGCTGATCAGCTGCCTGGGCTCGCCTTAACCTCTGTGCACCAGGCGTGGTGGTGTTTCAATGACTGGAAAACTGAGGGCCACAAAGTCTAGTATTTCAGCTCAGGAATGCCCTTGGCTGACAGCCTCTGACCAGTGTTCCGTCGGACGAGAGCCCTCGGAAGCAGTGGGGACAGCTGACAAGGAGCAGGTCGGGCCTTACGTTTGCAGCTCTCCCCGCGGTCTGGCAGCCGTGGACTTGAGCAGGGGCTCTGGCCGGAGAGCCACCGTGGGCGATGTTTTGGGGCTGGAGTCTGACTCCCCGCTCTCCTCGTCGCCCATGGCCTTGATGTAGCTTCCACTCCTCATCCTCCGGCAGGGGATCTCCTCGTCCTTGCCGATAGCGGGGTAGCCCCCCCACTCGTCCTGCGGCACCTGGGGGAGCACAGCAGATCAGTGCGGGCTGCCGCATCCGCTGTACGCGCACATGTGGCCACCTGAATTTGAGGGTGCACAGGGTATCTTCACAGAGCTCACGCCTTCCAAACCCCTCAGGAGTGAGCAGAAGAGCATTACACTTTCCTGAGTGGCAGGGAAGCTAGCTGCTATGGACGAGAAAACTCAGGGAAACGGTAGGGAGGTCGCAAAGAAAACCACATGTCATCCTGGCAGAGGGAAAACCATGGTTTGCATTTGGATTTCCTCCCTTCTGGTTAAAAGAAAGCGGAACTCGCAGAAAACTGGGGGCTGCTGCGGTGTGGCGAGGACAGGCGGCAGGTGCCCAGGACCCCAAGCCAGGCTGGCACCCGGCATGTCTGTCTCTGAATGTCACCCTGCATGTTCTGTGGCCCCACTAGGGCGCAGGCTCCTCGTGCCCCACAGCAGGAAGTCGGGGCCCGGAGGAGGGGACACCGTGGATCAAACCGCTGTGGGTGACGACAGCGGTCCAGTGACCAGCGGGCCTGCCCCCATATGCGCCTTGGCACCGGCAGTGCACCCGCCCGCAGGAGCCAAAATCTCGCTGGAGAATCTCCCTATGCTGCCAGAAGAGACCAAGCCTTCCTCAGGCCCCACTCGGGAGGGCTCACTCAGCGGGGGGGGCCCTGGACAGCTTGGTGCATGGACCTGTGTGGGGAAGATCGCCCATAGGCGGCCACAGGGACCAGGGACCGACGGCTTCTTCCCAAAGGGGCTCCCCATGCACCCGGCACCGGGCACATGCCACTGCGAGGACGTGCCCCAGAAGCGTGTGTGGGGACCCCGTGGGCATCTCGTGCGTGTTGGCAGGTCTCCTCTGTGGTGGCCCCCAGACAGGGCCCACCTTCCGGGGCATCTTCACGCCGAACAACCAGGGAGGATAAGCCGCCAGGGCTCCGTGCACTGGTCAGCGTCGTCATGCGGTCGGCGCAGAGACCCCGCGGGACCACTCCCTGAAGCCCGCCCCGACCCGTAGCCCTCCTAAGGGACCCCGGGAGGAAAGCTGGGGCTCCCTATGGCTCCCGTGCCGTCAGGAGGGATACAAGGCAGGGACAGCTCCCGTAACTGTGACCCAGGTCGCAGAGCGCACTGCACAGAGGGCGAAGCATCGCCCAGCGTGCCCGGGCACCGCCCACCGCGTCCCGGCACCGCCCACCGCGTCCCGGCACCGCCCACCGCGGCGCAGCACCGCCCACCGCGTCCCGGCACCGCCCACCGCACCGCCGGACCGCCCACCGCGCCGCGGTACCGCCCACCGCGTCCCGGCACCGCCCACCGCACCGCCGGACCGCCCACCGCGTCCCGGCACCGCCCACCGCGCCGCGGTACCGCCCACCGCGTCCCGGCACCGCCCACCGCGCCGCGGCACCGCCCACCGCGTCCCGACACCGCCCACCGCGCCCCGGCACCGCCCACCGCGTCCCGGCACCGCCCACCGCACCGCCGGACCGCCCACCGCGTCCCGGCACCGCCCACCGCGCCGCGGTACCGCCCACCGCGTCCCGGCACCGCCCACCGCACCGCCGGACCGCCCACCGCGTCCCGGCACCGCCCACCGCGTCCCGACACCGCCCACCGCGCCCGGGCACCGCCCACCGCGCCGCGGGACGGATACCTGGAGCACAGCTTACGGCTCCGCCAGGCCGGCGCGAGGCGGGCGCCCGCTCCCGGGCCCGGAGCAGGTACAGATCAGATTCGTGCTCACGAGAATCTTCAGACGCTCAAGTTGTGTAAAAAGCTAAAAGCCATGGCCCGGCCCCTTTGTGAGGTGGCCGCCCGGGTTGGACACAGTCTGTTCAGCGCCTTCGGGAGGCAGAGTGGGCACGTGCCCGGCTGCGGCACGGAGCTCACCCGCTCGCACGCTCACCCTCCACTCACCCCGGTAACCAGTGTCCCTCCTCGCCGAGGCGCAGCCGGGGTCTGGGGCGCGACTGCAGGGACCAGGGCCGCAGCGCCCAGCGCTCACCTGAAGGTAGTGGCACGGCCTCAATGGGGGCGTGGCCTCCGGGTGGACTGGCGGCCGGTCCAGGTGCAGGGCGCTCTGGCGGCAGGCCTCCTTGGCCTGGCTGACCGTCAGGGTGGACCAGGAGCTGCGCTTCATGCGCTTGATGTCGGGCGTCAGCACCAGGCCCTCGCAGGCCGAGCACTTGACGTCGCTGTTGCTGCGGGAGGGCTTGAGGGCCAGCTCCGCGAAGGGGCCCGGCCGCACGTCGGGGTAGCAGCGGGAGAGGGGGTCGGGGTGGCGCCTGTGGAGGACGCTGGAGGGCCGGTACGTGCTGTCGCCGTGCAGGTTGTCGTCCGAGCTCCACCAGCTGCCCGCGCCCGCCCGGGCCTTGCCTTCCGCCTTGCGCTCCTTGCTTTTGCTGCGTTTGCCGTGTTTGGCGTGGTGGCCCTGATGCTGGTCGTCCGCGCGGCCGTCCGCCTTGGTGCCATTGGCGTGGCCCTTGGACGCGCCCTCCAGCGAGTGGGACTTGGTGAACAGCTTCTGCACCGAGTGCACCAGGTGGCGGATGCGGCCCGGGCTCTCGCTGCGCGGCTCGCCTGCCGGTGGCCGCTGGTACTGCAGCGTGTGGAAGCCGTCCCGGTGCAGCGGCAGCTGCTTCTCGAACTGGTCCAGCAGGTTGGCGGGGATGCGGTTGGCCTTGCTGCTGGCGTGGGGCACGGCGCAGTCGTCCCTCGGGTCATACTGGGAGCTGTAGTGCATCCGGGGGAAGGTGCTGCTGGACACGTGGCCGCCCAGCACCACCGGCGCCACCACGCAGTCCGAGTGCACGGAGCTGCGGGGAGAGCAGCGCAGCTGGTCCAGCGGGCAGCTGTCCGTGGGGCTGAGCAGGTAGGGCTGCCGGGGGTCCGGCCCATGGTGCAGGGGGTCGTGTTCGCAGCCGTCCGGGGGCGAGAAGCCGCACGTGTGGCCTGCGCACAGCGGGCCCCGGCCCACGGCCGGCCCCTTCATGGTCCTGGGCGCCGGGGAGTACCGCTCCTCATCGAAGCGCGGCGACCATGAGTACTGCTGGTCTGCGGAGAGAAAGACACGTTGGACAGTGCCCGCTCTCCCCTGACAACGTCCCGGAGCCCTTGGGCCGGGAAACCGGCAGCAGGTTTGGGGCGTTGCACGAGTGACCACTGGGACAGGTGAACTTCGGCTGCGCCGAGGAGCGGAGGAGCTGCTGTTTAGTCGCTCTGCATCTGGAAGCTGGCGTCGCAGCCAGCACATGGACAGAGGAGCCTTGGGAGCCTCCAGCCAGCAGCCCAGGGCGGTGGCAGCACCCCATCCGAGCCCGAGACCTGCCTCTCCACCTGCCTCTCCACGGCAGAGCCTGGCCCCGGCGCGGTGAGGTCCCGAGGGGAGAGGGAGGTCGGCCGTGGACAGTGCTTGCGCAAGGGGGCTGGGCTGGTCATGCACCCGGGACCTCGTGCTGCGGGGGCTGGGAGCATGGTGTCTCTGGAACAGATGGGCTGGGGCTGGGGTCTGTCCTGTCACCTGTCCCCGTCCTGTGGGCGGACTCTGGGCGAGGCTCTGAATTGCTCCCCTCTGGGGACGTGGGATGCGGCAGTAGAAATCTGCTGGAGCTCCCAGAGGAGGACACGCTCCCCATCACCTCCGTGCCCACCACTGCTGGTGCTACTGCCCGGCTCCGGCAGGTGACGGAGCCCAGATGTGTGGGGCCTGAGTGACTGACGGGGTTCACAGGAGGAGACCGGCTGCAACTCTGTTGCTGCCCCCAGGTTTCTGCTCCCCCATTAGCTGCCACCCTCGGCTGTCAGACAGGCAGGGCACACGGGACACTGTGTGTATGCTATGCTGTGGGCACGCGTGACGGAGCGCACGGCACCCAGAGCGCACGTGTAATACGGGCGGCTCACATACACGTATCACACATGGCAGTCGCGTGTGGAGACTCTCCTGTGACCGGACAGGAACTTGCAGTGTGCAGCGTGCGTTTACAGCATGCACACACGTTCCCCGTGTAGTGACGTGGCGTACAGCAGGTGCAGAAATGCCGACTCAGGAAGCCGGTTTCACAGGAAACCGCGTGAGCCTCGCCGGCCTGACACCCAGCAGACCACATGGCCGCCCGTCCTCTTCTCACCAGGATGGAAGCTCTGCTTCTGGACCCCAGCAAGTCTCACACAACGAGCAAGAAGAGACACAGCAGCGACCCAGGGCTTGTGCCTGTCTCCCCGCATTCAAGTGGCCCGCTGAGCACACAGCCGCCGCTGAGCCTGCCAGCCACTCGCCCTGGGGGCGCACCTCCCGGGTGGGGACACAAGGTTCTCCAGAGAGCCACTGCGTGACGGAGTTTAGCCGTGTGCAGCCCGACCCCGACCCTTTCACCTCTAAGCTCCTGTGGCCTGATGCCTGCTCCCACCTCAGACCCGGGTCTGCTGCTCACCCTGCCCTGGGCCCGGCCTCCTTGTAGCTTCTGCGTTCACCGCAACTTAGGGATGTTCAGGGGGCCAGTTTCCCACCATGTACCAGCCTGGGCCTGAACAGGCCCCAGCCGGCTTTGGGGAGCATGCGGCTGCGATAGGGTGCAGGACAGGCACCAGCCCTCCATAGTGGCTTGGAGCCCCTGCCCCAAGAACACCTGTCTGAGGTTCCATTGCCCGGGATGCATGTCCAGTGTCTCCCAGTTCGTCAGGTTCACCAGCTTCTCCTCAGAACCTCTGCCCCCTGTGCTGGGCATGTGGCCTCACTGCTACCCGACACCCATCGACCACTCTCTGCCGCCGCGTCCTCCGGCCACCGGGCAGCGGCGCTGTCTCCACCCGCTGTTGCCGCCACCGTGGTCGCTGGGCCGCTCGTCACCTCAAGTGCAGGGCAGGGAACACGACTGGAACCACGAGTCCTGTGTGCTGTGCAGGCGACGCCCGCTGGCGGGGACGTCCTGTCAAAAAGGCTCTTCCACATTTTCCAGGAAGGTAGGTGACAGGTGTGTGAGCTTTACACACTGCTGATGGAGCCGAGGACGCCCTGTGACACCGAGACGCCGCCCCTCATCCAGGGACTAAAGCCTCATCCTAAACACGAATGCCGCCCAAACTGACCTTAGACCAACACGGTCCCCACCAAGACCCACCTGGCTCTCGTTGTGGACATTTAAAGGGTGATCTTAAAAGTTGCATAAAACCCAACTAAATCTAAAGCCACCAGAAGAAAGTAAATAATACAATTTAGAAGCAATAAGGAGAATCAATAAAATCAGAAGTTGGTTCTTGAAAAGATCAATAAAATTGATGAATCTTTTCCTCGACCGAGAACAGAAAAGAAAATGCTCAGATGGCTAAAACCAGGAGGGTCACTAACCTTTACTAGCTGAGGACAAGCAGAGCATTCTTCGAGCAGTTGAGTGATGACAGATGGGACGGCCAGGGTGAGCCGGGTCATTCACAGACACACAGATGAGCAAGGGGACTAAGTCGGGAGACCAGTCCTCCCAGATAGAATCTGGTCCAGGACCAGGCGGCTTCACAGAGATTCTACCAAACGTTCAGAGAGGAATTTCCCTCTGCTTTTCTCGTGCTCCCTCAAGGAGCTCTGGAGGCGGGAGCCGGGCAGAGCACTTGCGGGGCCCTGGCACTGGAAACTTTGGCTTGCCTGACTGGTCTGCGGGTGTGCACCAGCATGGGTCTAAGCCCTTCACTGGGTCAGTGGGCGTGGCGTGTCTATCATCTTTGACAACAGTGAGCCTGCTCAGCTCACCTTGTGTTGTGTAAGTCAAAGTCAACTCAGAAAAAAGTAAAATTTTTTTGCTAAAAAATGCTGTCACCTGAAACTGCAGCAAGTCATCTTTTTGCAGGTGGAGGGTCTTGTATAAAATGCAGTCTGGGAAAAGCAATAAAATGAGCTCTGTGTACCTCCCGCTCTTTCATGAGGCCACTGTCACCCTACCATCAGAGCAGGTGACAGTGATGGAATTACAGACCAGTATCCCTTGTTGATACAGAGTCAAACATCTTCAAAATTCTAGGAATTTTGACATGACACATGACACATTAAAAGAATTAGACATCAGTGGGATTTTCCTCAGGAGTGCAAGGGTAGTTGGGCATAAAAAAGAAAAAAATCAGCATATATTACAGCATCTTAATAAAACAAGGCAGAGAGCCATGTAGTCATCTCAATTCCATACCATTCATGAAAAACATTCAGAACTAAAAGTAGAAGGGAATTTTCTCAGCGTGATGAAGGCATTTTTGAAGAACCCACAGCAGCTGATACCAGCCTCCATGTGGAGAGATGATCACATTCTCCGACTGCAGATCAAGCCAGGCTGCCGACTTCATAGTCACTGTTCTGCACCGAATGGGCAGTTCCAGCCAGAGCAACCGGGCAAGAAAAATAAGCGAACGGCATCTCAGTCCAAACAGGAAGGGTCAACCATGCCTATTTCACATGTCAGTTCTTACATCCCTGAAGAACTCATAGCAAAGCCACTCGCTACTAAAAAAATTCAGCAAATTGCAGATTACAAGATGCAGACACAAAACTGAGCTGTGTTTCCACACATCGGCAGTGAATGTTTCAAAAAGGAAAACAGGAAAGGAGTTTCATGTACAATCACATCTAAAATAATAAAATGCCCAGGCCACATCTCAGCAAGCGGGGCAAGATCTGCACACTGAACACACAACGAACATGCTGAAAGGCGTGAAAGAAGACCCAGATAAACAGAAAGCTCCTTGCATTCCTGGACCGGAAGCCAGTACTGTGAGGGCGTCGATTTGGTCTATCAACCCCACATGTTTGTCAAAGCCGCAGCTGCTTTGCAGAAACGGGAAAGCCCATTGTCAAGTTCAAATGGAAATAAACAGCCACGCTAAGAGAAAAGTTGGAAGACTCACACTTCCCAATCCCAGAACTTGCTACGAAGTTAGGGGGCTCCAAACAGTGGTACTGGCACCAGGACACAATACACACCAAGGGACTGGAATCCGGAGACCAGGTAAAGCCCACACATCATGGCCGCCTCGTTTCTGACAACAGAGCAAGATCACTAAATGGGAAGAAGGGTCCCCACGAATGTGTGGTCTCTGCATGCTGGGATGAAGGCCCGCCCCATCTGCCTGCCTCACACTCCACGCAAGCGAACTCAAAATAGAGCGAAGGTCTAAGAGATGGGCGCTGAAGCATCTTTCTCTGGGAGGAAAACATATTCTCTGAATACATGTTCAAAGTGTTTGTGTCTGTGACCCTGTGTTAGGCAGTGCTGGCTTAGTTGTGTCATCCGAAGCCTAGGAAGAAAGACAAAAGTAGATACAATGGACTTCCCCCATCCAAACCTTTCTTTCTTTAAAGGGACCACCAGGAAAAGACACCCTACAGGACAGGATGAGTCCGACCTTGGGTGCTGCGGGAGGGGACGCTTGGGGCAGTCACTTTGGGGCACCTCTGTCACCAAGGCCAGGGCGCCAAGGCCCCACGCCCAGCAGGCCCGTCTCGTGCCTGGAGTGAAGGCACGTGTCCACACAGACCCAGCGCCCACGGCTTGCCCCAGACGTGGGCAGAGACGCAGAGACAGCCGCTCCACGGGGGCGCTGGGGACGGAACCCTGAGCGTGGCTGGAAGCACGCTTCGGCCTGCGGCAAACCGTGCAGGAAGCCTGCCGAAGGCCGTGTCTCTGCACCAGGCGGCGCGTGACTGCCAGTCCGGAGGCGGAGCGACCTGGCTGCCCGGCCGGGTGGACACAGCGTCGCCAATCAGGTGCGGCCGTGAGAGTGGCCAGCGGTGCGGACTTGAGGGGACTTGTGTGCGAGTGAAGCGGCCTGACGCAGCGCTCTGCTCTCGCGAAGGTGAGTAGCAAATGCGGGAGGGCGAACTGGCCGGCTCGCAGGCCGCTCCTCGTTCAGACGCTGCTGGTTGGTGCTGCCGGTCCACGTGGGACACCACACAGCTCAAGGCAAAGCTGGGCCGCCCGGCAGCTCATGACGACCTGGTCTCTCCCTCCGCTGGATGGCGACCCTGCACGCAGCCTACAGTCCGTCGGCGCCTCCTTGTCCACGCCACGCAGGCCGTTCAGCTGCAGGACGCTGGTGGCAGCGCCACTCCTGCAGCGGATGCTGGCGCCCTGAGGTCCTGGGTCCCTGAGCTCTTCCCGGGTTTTCTTTACAAGGTGTTGGCCCTCTCCTCAGCACGCCGGGAAGCACTCCGCGGCACTCTGCAGACCCCGGCGCCTCTGTCAGATCCCGGGAGTCCTACGGGGCCGCCCAGGGCCATTCGAGAGGCCTCCCTGCACCGCCACCAGTGCCCACGGAGTCTGCAGCGAGTGAATGGCCGTGACGGGCGTGAGGGGAGGGCTCCCTCGCAGCTCCGGTCAGGTTCACCATGTTCTGCCAGCAGGCTGGCATCCAGTCCGAGCCGGCCCCCGAGAGCCTCCGGGCGGCCAGCACCACGTCCGGCCGTCCCTGTGTCCCCACCTCCATCCCCATATCCGTCTGCAACATCCGCTCTGCTTCCTGCTGCTTCTCCAGCTCTTTTCTCTAAACAAATTTTAACTGGAATGAAACCGCGGCCCGAGGGGATGGTGGCACAGTGCGGCGGGCATGGGCAGCCGTCACGGACACCCAGTGACAGTGGTCACCACTTGGGAACCGGACGCGGTGGAGGCTGAAGGGCCGGGCGCCGGGGGCCTGATGACCACTCTCAACGTAACTGCCACTGTTTCCAAACCTCTTCTGAATTTTTTTGGATAGAAGTCGGGAAGGCTCGTTAATTAAAGCAATGAGTTTTTGTTAACTTTTATGTAGTTTAATGATTATTTTACACTTTTGCTTAGACTGAAACTTATCACCTGTGAGAAACATCTCCTGCTGATTCCCACATGCAGATCAGAACCAGCAAAGGAAAATCTTCTTCAAATATTGATTTTTGAATGTTATTTCATCAGAAACATAATTTTGAGATAGGAGCTCATAATTTGAGAAATTTGATGAGTTTCTTATTTCATAAACCCAAATTCAATAAACTGTGCTTTTCGGGTGACAGGAACCCACATTACCAGACCTGCGGGAAACGTTCATTCAGAAAGGCTGCTCCCTCGAGAGGAGTGGACCGTGTCCAGTTTCCGCAGCTGACGGCAGTTTGCAGGCTGGCACGGGCTCCCACTGGTCACACGATGAACCAGCACTTGGCAGGGACTCATGCAGACATTTCCTTTTTCCGAATCAGTGGCTGACGGGGGGTGCGTTGTCCTGGGTCCCCTGGAGGCGTCGGCCTTCGGGTGACTCCAGCATGTCCTGCAGAGGAGAGACCGGCCCCGCCGCCCTCGGGAGACCCGGCCCAGACCAGGACCAGGTGACTAACAAGTGCATAGGCGGAGCAGTACCCGGGCCACCCCTGCGTGGGAAACTGCTTCCGAGTCTGCAGGATCGATGGCGACCAGGCTGAAACCTGGGAAAGGAACCCGGAAAGTGCGGAAGGTGCTGGCACGTCCACACATGGGCTCGAATCTGTGCGCAGACCACACACAGCTCACCACACGTGCACACGTCACCAGCACACAAATGCGCACACAAAGTACACTTCACAAAACACATGCATGTGACACCTGATGACACACAGCACAGGTGCACAGAGAGCACCGCCACCCATGGCACACGTGCACTCACACACACGCAGCACACATGCCCCACTCACACCCCCACACATGCATGCTCAGAACACATGCATTCACGCACACCCACACGCACTCACACCCCCACACTCATGCACATGCACTGTGCACCCATGCATGCTCACACACACTCAGAACACACACACACCCCCTCAC
>RJWH01006780.1:0-49162 GCA_004363575.1 Solenodon paradoxus
GAGAGAGGGAGGGCGCACGCGTTGAAAGCGCAATCCTCCCTGGATGGGCAGTGAAAGCAGGACAGAACAGAGGCCGACCCATCCGTATGTCCACTACCCACACAGCATAAAGCTACGTGCCTTCCAGAGTCCCCACAACAGCCCCGAAGTGGCAGATACTCGTGGGTGTGAAGGAAGGAAGACCTGCGCCTGCACAGAACAGGTGTGTGCTGCCCAGCAAAAGCTGGGCATTAGGAAATCTACCCAAATCAACTGGCATCACCCTCACAAGGCCCCAGATGGCGCGCAGCCAGAGCGCCCGCTTCGACCTGGTCAATGCCTCCTGGGCCACAGTTGGTTCACCCAACCGGAACCACCTGAGTCGCCAAGACATCAGCCGACAAGCCGAAAAGGTTCCTGTATTTCTTAGAAGGTGATGACTTATCACAAATGAGGCCGGAATATTTTCAAACGGGGAAGAAAACCAGCACAGCCGCCTTTGAACTTCAGACACTTGTGCTGATTCACATGCGTAGTGAATGAAGAGGGCTGGTGGGAATACGTGGAATCTGACATCCCATCATTTTCACGAGTGCTTTGCATTGTTCTCCCTTGTTTCAGGAGTCAGAACAATTCCCGCTTCCTTTATATTCACAAAATGTAATTTGTACCTGAGTGAAGTCTTTAAAAAATAAACATGCACATTTTGCAGGAAACAATTGGCATTGTTGAAAATGTCTGTGAGCCCTAGTGAGCCCCAGCTAACTCTACTCTTGGCCGATATTCACATGCACACCATAAAGCTGAGAACTTCAGTGTTAGCCTGTGCTCCTCTGTGCTGATTAAACTGGAGTTCTTTTGAACTTATCGCCTCATATGGCCTGTCCAAACAAAAAGATTTCAGGAATTCCTTTGAAATAGGCCAAACAAGAGCCTAAACTTGCAAAGCTATTTTTCAGAGTTCCAGAGAACAACAGGAAGTGGAACTTCTGGGATAGGGACTGTGCTATTTATTTTTTTCTTTCAATGGCAGAGAGAGAGAGAGAGAGAGAGAGAGAGAGAGAGAGAGAGAGAGAGCGCGCCTGCCTGACTACAGGCATTACAAATCCTGGAAGCTATGAATCAGGAAGCGGGTTCATACTCAAATGTGCAGCCTGAAAAATCCTGGCTCTTTTATGTAGTCAAGTTTCCAAGGCCAGGAATTTCAGAAATCCTAAGCATTTTGCATTACTTTCTGAATCTTAAAAGAGCTGAGACTTGAGAAAGAAAACCCAGGGAAAATTAACCAATGAGCGAGCCCCTGGCCTCTGGCATGGTGCCCCAACTACCAGGCACGCCTCACCCCCATAATTAAAGGCTCACTGGGAACTTGCTGTCTACAAATAGGGTTTTGTTTACGATGCTAAGGAGAAGGGGTGAAGCTCAGTTTCTACAGACAAGAGCCCTCCCCGCTCCAGCCCCTGCAGCCTTCTCTTCTCTACCCAATGTTGAACAGGAATAGACACAGGACCCTAAATATCCCCCATCTCCAAACACCCAACAGCTGATGACAAACAAGGGTCACTTGTTTCTAGCGAGGACAGTACCTGAGAGATTTTACTGAGTCTGAGTAAAGCGCCAAGGCCCATGTCACGAAAGTGCACAAATGCTCAGACCCGCAGTTCCGGGCCACGCTGCACTCATCGTAGCTCATCCTTCCAGCAGGATCTCTGGTGACAGGGCAGGGCTGAGTCTTTGCAAACTGCATTTGCATCACTGCAAGACACCCAGCCCACGTCTGCGCGGGGTTTCATCACGCCAGTTAACGGGAAAGGAGGTCACCCTCCTTCCAGAAAAGAGTCACAACTCAAACAGAAGTGTCTTCCCATTCTCAAGTCCCAATAATCGTAACACCAGAAAGCTCATGAAACAGTACCAATTATTTCCTGTCGAGATCAAGCACATCACCGACAGGTCTTACAAACACTGACCTGGGGCAGAAATGGGGGAAAGGGGGAAATAAAGTCACTTCTACTTCCTTGTGTAAGTAAGCCTGCCCTAATTAAACAGTCAGAGACAACCATGTACACAGTGACAAGCAGAGGGCAGGTGCAGCCACATGGACCCCTTGTCGTCCTCTCCCCTAACTCACCCAAAAGGCCCTCAGTTATTTCACAAAGACCAGTCACCTGCAGTGTCCTGCTTTAACTTAGCACAAATGAGAGAGCCGGTCTTTAGGGTACTCACTGCCCTCAAACCACCATATCCCTTAGCCCGGCCTCTGAGAAACCCCAACCTCCTCTCCAGCATTTCTTCAAGTCCCAGCCCATGTCATCAAGAGTCCTGGCCCCAGCCCACCTCCATGCCTAGCCTCCTCTGACCCTCCAGGCACCTCCTCCATGAGGCCTCCAGGGCCTCTGGGCCTTGGCATCTCAGTGCCCACAACCCTTTCCAGAAAAGACTGCTGGTCCCCGCAGCTGAGCACACCCCTCTTCTTTCTCGACTCCACTGTAGAGTGGAGGGCTGCCTGGGACATGCCCAGCTACTCCTGGTCCCTCAGTGTCCAGAGACTCCAGCAAAGCCCACTGCCCGTCAGCAGCCCTCAGGCGCCCCTGCCTTGGCCTCCTCTGCTCTGCAGTAAAGGTGACACCGAGCCCTGCAGTCTGCGGCTCCCTGGAGCCAAGTCCACAAGCGTTCTCACTGTGCTTTCACGGGCAGCCTGGGCAGGCCTGGCAGCAGAGAGAAGGTGAAAGGAGTGGACAAGACCTACACCCCTTCCATGAGTCAGAAATCCCCCCAGTCCTGTGCAGCTTCCCACAGGGCCTGGCACAGGCTGAAGCTGGGGTACCGAGCTGGCCGTGCAGTCCCGGCAAAAGCTCCTCATTTCCACCCCCATCTGGAATGGTGTGAGGGCTTCACCCACGGACCTGACAGGAGCCAGGGCCTGAATCCCAGAGACAATGAGAGGAGAGTCCCTGCTCTGGTCAGCCTAGTGACCACTCACCTTTCCCGCCCCATCGCTGGTAAGAATCCATACACAGGACCCTCGCGACAATTTGCTGACCCAGACAAGACAAAGAGGGCAAACTAGCCTTCACGTCAGAGCCCAAGTAACAAGAGCAGGATGGACATTCCCCGAAAATTCTAACAGGCAATCAGGTAGTTATCCCTTCATTTAATTGCACCCCATTTTCAGGCTGCGGGGGGTCCCGGTGGCATGATAAATGCTCCTGAAGGCTCCAGGCCAGCAGAGAAGAGGGGCTAATCGCAGGAGTCTTAAGGAAAGCAAGCCCCTAGGCAGCAGCCCGCACACAGGAGTCTACAAAAGACCGTCTCATCCACCCGCTCGCAGGATTAACGGGAAGGCTTGATCGATACTGATTTTACCATCAAGGGAGTGACTCACCATTAAATCCTACCCAGCTTAAAACTCAGCTGTGAACAGAAACAAAACAACATAATAGCAGGGTCAGATTTAAAATAGCAAGTATGACTTGTAAACAGTTCGTGCTTATAAACAATTAGCGATCACCTCCCCAGTCCTCGGGAGTTGCTGAGAGGAAGCTGAGCCTCCGCAGGGGCTGGGAGGGGCAGGCATGATGCTGGTGGTCAGCTCTGCTGAAACGGATGAGCACCTCTGCACAGAACCCTACGCCTCCGACAGGTGTTTGTTCACTGAAGACCGAGCTTGCAAAAGTGGAAAGTTACGCTGTCCTGGAGGGTCCTTCCCTTCCTGGTAGCCACTGCAGAGTTCAAAAGCAGCAACTTCTTTGTCCAGAAATGGGGGGAGGCGCACCCTGGTGCCTGGGTCTTAAGTCCGCAGCTCCAGCATGGACCACGTAAAGTCTAAGGACCCAAGTTCAAGACACAGGAGGGCAACCAACTAACTAAATGCTTGAACAACTAAATGCTTCTTCCTCCTCTCCTCTTGCCTGCCTACCTGCCTGCCTTCATTCCTGCCAGCTCCCTTCCTCTTTAAAAAAATTAAGAGGGAGGTGGGTAAGGGACCATACGAAGTTTCCCGATAATTGTGTTCCTCCCTCGTTTTGAGAAAAGCAACGGGTCGCACGGTGCACAGACTACACATTCCAAGCATCTGGCCGAAGTATCAGAGGCGACTGAGCATACCCAGTGCCATCCTGAAAACGTGCTTTTAGGTACTGGGTTCCACTCGGTTTTTCAAAGATGTGGCACCAGCTCTCAGACTAGGCCAAGAAGTTATGAGAGCTTCCATGACAGTCCTTAGCTACAGCACGACTCCATCCTTAGAGATGTTGTGTGTGTGACCCTCCCAATTTGTGGGCTGATGCGTCAGCCCCCATGGGATGATCATTAGGTGGTGGGACGTCAGGGAGATGATCAGACGTAGATGAAGCCATGAATGTGGAGCCCATGATGAGATGAGTGTCCTTAAGAAAGACAAGGGCACCTCTGTCGGTCTCATGGCCTTCCACAAAGCAGACACAGGTCTGCCTGCACCTGGAGCCTGGACTTGACCAAAGTGGTGAGAGGTCACGGCCTGTTATTTAAGTGTCCCCGTCAGTGGTGACTTGTAGAGCAGCCTGAGCTGACGACACCCCTACAGCTGTGGAGGGCCATGCCACCCACCAGGGAAAGGGTAGGCTCCCTCTTGTCATGTGACTGCACATCCTGCCCAGAGGAAGACCAGAACGGATGCTCGGACTTGCTTCTGAGGAAATGCCTGCCTTTGCCAACGGGGTCTGCTCCAAGCAGGGCTGCTCCCGAGTGGGAGTCACAGGCTGGGCTAGCTCGAGGCCTGCTGGAATCCAGCAGGTCCGGACCTGAGCCCTGGGTCCTGGGTCCACCAGAGGGTGACACTTGGTATAGAGAACTGACCCGAGATGGGCAATGGTGGACAGGCGGCCCTGGCAGTCACTTCTGTCCTGTGCCCCCAAGTCACATACCCTGCTGGCCCTGCTGCTACTGCTGAGATGCTGTGATTCTTGCGGGCAGAGGTCAATCCCTTCCCTTCAGGGGTCCGTCCCTATTTAAGGCGAGGTGTAGTTGCAATAAAGAACAGAGATGTCAAAACAAATGAGAACTTCCAGTCTAATCAGCGAGGTAACCAAATGGTTAAACAAACCTCTCATGGAAAAATAAGAAAATGAAAAAGCAATGACACATCACATGATGGATCAGTAATAAATTTCATTTGTGACTACATGGCATCCGAGTCTGACTGCTGACTTGCTTCCCCTGAAAAACAAACAGTAACTGGGGAACCCTCTCATTAAGGAGAACAAGCCTATGCCTGTGACTGAGCGCAAATCTACGGTCTGGAAAGGCCTCCCCTGACCCTTCGAGTGCTCCCAGGGTACTGTCCTGAGTCAGGCCCCTTCACAGAGGTCACCACAGGCAGGGACGGGTGGGTCTTCTTAAATGTGTGTCCCCGTGACCCTCACCAGAGAAGTGATGGAGAAATTAGGGTGTGCCCTGGTGGCCTGCTGGTCTACTATACCTGAGAGCAGTCCCACATACATCCCAAGGTGCCGGGTTCAAGACCTGGGTCTGGGGGGAACAATCAATGTGAACAACTCAATAAAAATGAATAAAGTGCTTCCTGCTCTCTCTCTCCCTGCCTGCCTACTCGCCTTAATTCCTGCTGGCAGCCTTCCTTTAAAAAAAAATAAGATAAAGTCAACACAACATAAAATTTACCATTTTGATCATTTTAAGTGTACAGTTCACATAACAATCCCCGGCTTGCAGAGACCACATTCTGTCCAGCACGCATCCAAATCCAACGACGGACTCTTCAGGTGCTCAACCTTTCAGCTATCGTCAATCGTTTTTTTGCTGCTATGAACATGGGTGCACAACTATCTGTGCAAGCCCCCACTTCCCATTAAGCATCTCCTCAGAAGCAGGGGAGCTGGATCCACAATAAGTCTACCTTTCCTTTCTTGAGGAACCGCCAGAGTGTCTTCCACAGCGACTGCACTGTTTTTCATTCCCACCAAGAGTTCCACCTTCTTCACATCCTCGCCAACACATGCTGGCTTCGTTTTTTGATGGCTGCCTTATCCTAATGAGGGTGACGTGGTATCTCACTGTGGTTCTGATCTGCATTTCCCTCATGTCTAGGGGTGCTGAACATGTTTTCCTGTGCTTACTGGCCTCAAGGAGTAAGTTTTAAACCAAAGGAGTTAACTCCTCCTCCTGAGAGCTTTTCTCACAGAGGAAACGGACCATCACTTACTGAGTGGTTTTGGAAACAGCTCCGGAGGTGGTAACTCCTAGTGAATCCACCCAGCTCCCCCTAATACATGGCTAAAGAAGAACTAAGGCTGCATCCCCTCCCATGAAGCAGAGACCCCACACAGCTGGCACGAGAGGCCAGTACCTTCTCACTGTCCTAGCGGAAGCTCCTCCAGGCCAAGTGTCTTCTAGTCAGGGATTGGCTCTGTGGCTGCTTCTAGTTCATAGTGGGGAATCCAACAGAGATTTTCACACACATGTTCATAGCAGCAAAAAATAATTTGCAATAGTTAAAAGGTGGAGCAACCGCAGGGTCCCTCTGTGGATGCAGGAGACATGAAACAACGTGGTCTCTAACCTGGCTGGCTCTCTAACCCACAGTGGGGACAGCAGCCCTTCACCTACAAGGGCCACAGCTTCTCAACTTTCCCCAGTCTGCACTTGAAATATTTTAACTGTTTTTTTCTGTAAATGTAAATTCACACTAGTGGTGTGCCCACCCCACCCGCATTCTTCATGCCTGTGCCCATGACTTCTAACCACGTAGGTCTCCTGAGGCAGGAAGACTGCAGGGGTGTATGGTTTCACCACTGTGATCCGAAAGACCCCTGACCCGTCAGCCTGCTAGGGGTCCAAGTCATCTGTCTCCTGGGGACAACACTAGTTCCTTCCCTGAGGAGGATCAGGAAAGGGAACTGGAGGAAGGAGGTGTCTCTCTCCCCAGAGTCGGACAAGCTTGGCAGAGGGCTTGTGACGCTCCCTCCCACAGAACAAAGCCAGAATCTAATGTTAAGGTCAGAAAAGGCGAAGGTAGAGCAGAACCAGGCATACAAAGGAACGAACCAATTTTTTTAAGTAGTAAACAACTTCTGTATGTTTCCTCCATCCTTTCCAAAGCTAACAGGGACCGCAGTGCTTCCGGGCAGGCACCTGGGCTGAAAGGCTTCCGTGTATTTGCTCATGAACACCTGGCCCCACCTCCGAGATGAGCCCCGTGCTCATGCCCCATGCTGCAGATGAGGCAGGGAGGGCAAAAGGGTATCGCAGGCACCGTGCACTTGTCTGGGCTCACATGCAATTCTCAAAAGGGAATAGGGACCAGCTAACACGGATACGGGGCAGGGATACAGCAGAGCGCTGGCTTCCAGTTAGGAAAACAGACTGAGATCTCAGCTTTGATTCAGCCTCCTCGAACCCAAGAAAATGATGTCACAATTGGCATTCACTCTCTTGAGAGCAGGAGCGTCATACCAGAGCCCCCAGGCCAAAGCCCTCCCCTCGCAGGAGCCTCTGCGTGCCACCGTGTTCCTTTCCTATTACTTGTCCAGAGAATACACGGCAGCGGGCCGGCACTGCTTCTCCTCAGAACCACCATGCGCCCGGTCAAGTCAGAGACATAAATCAACAGCAGCTACAAGGCACCAGTAGCGAAGTCTAGACCTGGACACAAAGTTGGCATCCCCTTTCAAACGAATCATTTCTCATTCCGTGCAGCCGGGACGCGTCTAGAAATGGCTTGCGAGACCTGCCAGCAATGTGGGGAGCCCCTCCCCACCCCCAAGGGCCCCAAGCCCGGGTCCACTGGGCTGTTTGGATGGAAAATACGGTCGTCCTACCCTGGAGTCCCGTGAAAAGGAAGGCAGCACAACTCAGACAATGAAGCTTTCACTTTTATTTTTTCAAGGCAAAAGTGAAGTCTGCAGGCTGTGTTACTCCCCATGGGTTTCCGTCCTGGTCCCAGACTTTATCAGGAACCCCTGGGGCCCTATCAATGGTGAGTGCCCCCCACCACCACCAGGGGCTTTCTGAAGTCCAGAACTGGGGGCTGAGGGTGTGAAGGCTATCCTTTCCGAAAGGCTTTGCCAGATGACACCTCGCTGGAGGCTGGGGTTCGCTCCCCAGGTCTCCCTCCTAAGCCTGCACTGGTTCACACCAGAGTACCCAGCTCTTGGCCCCCAACACTGACCCCATCAAGAGGCCAGAACAGACTCCCTAGCCCCCTTTCACCAGGACCAATGTGCAAAGGCTTTCATGCACCCCAATATCTACCCCCAGGCATGTCCCTCCCCCACAGTGTGCTGCCACCCCCACCAGCTGCCTGCAGGGAGTGGGGTCCCCCGGGTGTCCTTAGGGCCCCTGAGTCTGACACTCAAAGCACGCTAAAGCCAGACGTCCTCCAAGCTCTGTCTGGGAGGTCTCCACCCTGGCAACCCCCTGTCAAACACTCGGCCAGCAGTCACCCTGCGACGGAGCACACCTGGCGGGGCCTGTTCCACACCAGGTGCTGCTTCCCAGGTGGGGAGAGGAAGAGCAAGGAATCACCACGTGTTTTTCATGTGCTCTCTGCTCCGCTGAGGTCAGTCGCCAGAGGCCCTGACACAGGAAATGGGGCTTGGGCACTGCCCAGCCCTCTCACCGCCCCCTGGTGGAGGTATGACCTTGAAAGTGAGGCTCCCTGGGGAGCCGGTCTAGTTTAAGATAACTTCTCTTCTGACGCAAGAGGCAGCGTGGATAGCAGTCCCAAGGCTGACCTGAGACTCTGCCTTGCTTAGGTCCAACCTTCACTTAGAGATGGACAAGGACAGTCCTTGAGTGGGGACAATGTCCGGTGCAGGGGGAAGGGTAGGACTGCCATCTGGGAGAGAACACCCCTTGCTGGGTGCTTTCTATTTGGCCGATTCAGGCAGCCCCTTAAGGACACGCCTGCTAATGCACACCCCAGCCCACGACGGGAACCCTGAGCCTGCAGCTTGCCCAGTTCCAACACACGGGAGAGCAGGCCTAGGTGAGGGGATGGGGTTCAAAGGCAGCACTGGCAGAGAGCAACCCCACAATGAGGGTGGATAAAAGGCAGGCGCTGTCCCAGCTTGTCCCGAGTTCACATCCAGCCAGCTCCACCATCACACGGCGATTTTACAACATGCTTTTTACAAGCTACGCCTGAAATTAACAGGCCAGGTTCAAATGATGATGTTTACGTTTTCTGTAAGAAGTATCCTGCCTCTCAAGTCTCCTCAGGAGTATGCAGCTTTTAGGGATAATTCCTTAGGTGATAATTATGTTCTGGAGTCCTCTTCACAGCATCCGAGTAAACTTCCCTGGGGGTGGGGGCACAGGAGCAGGCTGGTGGAAGGTCAACGACCCCACGAGGAAGCCCGCAAAGGTCTTGACCAGCCCCAGAAAAGACAGGGGGACTGAAGTGGAGAGAGACCTTTCGGAGTGGCTACCATGGCATGCCCTGGTGGAGTAGTGGCTGGGTCCGCTGCCTCTGGCCAGCATAGACCACACATCCCAGGGATCTCGGTTGAGGGAACAACCAAGACTAACAACTAAATAAAATAAACAAAATGCTGCTTCTTCCTCTCTTCCTGCCTGCCTGCCTCTACTTATCTTCATTCCTGCCAGTACCTTTCCTTAAAAAAAAAAAAAAAAAAGATCGGCTACTCTCCCTGCCAGAAGCCAAGACAAAAGTCTGCCAGTTTCACCAGGAAAAACATGCAGGAGACAGAAGCCAACACCTGTTCGGAGTGATACCATTGGTTCCTCCGAGTGTCAGCTCTCCCTCTACCTTGTGTCTTGGGATCTGAAGGCTGGGAAGGCCATGACACGCTGCCCCGTCACTCAGAAGAGAGGTGGTAGTTACTGCCAAGCAGGCTGCTGCCTGGTCCTGGCAACAGAGAAGCAGGGACAGCGACACAGCAGAGCCCGGCCTGCAGCCCACACCTTTACCCAGGCACCCAGCACCAGAAAGGTTTAAAACCCACTGTGCCAAAACACACAGGTGTCAATGAAAGAAGCATTAAATCCCATCTACAGGCAACTTAAGGAGCAAGGTCTGACCTTTCCAGAAGTTGTTTTATTCACCTGGGTGGTATGCAAACCACCTAATAATGAAACAGTGATGTGAACGGTGATTTTATTGTTTTCAAACTGTATGGAGTAGTCACTGGTCTAGTAAATGCTTCTGGCAGAAATATGATAAGGTGAAAGTAAACGTGTAAGAGTATTTCAAGTGAAGGGGGGGCATGGAGAGAGCACATCCTTTTAAGAAATCTTCTGTTTCTTGAGCTCCTTCCATGGGCCAGACTCTGGTCCTGGGAATTTAATGACCAAGGCACTACTCCTTTTCCTGGCCGCTGGGGGACACAAGAGCAAAAGCCCTAGAAAATTATCAACCGTGTGTACATTACCACCAGCTGGCATGGTGGGACCATACTGCAGGTACCAAGACATCCGGACAGGGTGACACGGTAGCTCCTTCTTAAAGGACTTTGCCAGAGGACAAACTGGTGGTACAGTGAGTCCTTCAAAGAGAGGGGCTTCCACCTGCCAAAACAGAGACTTGAGGACAGCCCGTTTCAGAAACAGCTGGCACTGTTGTTCAGACTGCCTGAGAAGACGGCAGACTAAAGTCCAAATGCGTGATTTCCAAATTTAAAATAATAAATGTCAATCATGGAGACACACGCCTCGAGATTTTCAAGACCTGAAATGGCAAAACCATCTATCGAGTAAGGGTAGTCTTAACTAAGGAAATGGGAAAGTGGAGTCTGAAAATACCAAAAAAAAGTATGAAACCAAATACAGAAAAATATTGAACCAAATACAGCCGCCGAGGAGCCCAGAGGCGTGATGGAAGTGTGTTTAGTGCTTGCTATTAGGATTTCTGGCTAATGAGAACCTTAACCACACAGAAGTGCCCAAAGGCCACACACATAAGAATGATAAAGTTGCTGCCTATTTCAATAAAACAAACGGAAGTAAACTTGTTTTGTTTTTTCAAAATGAATCCGTGTTGGGTATTTTTTTTACTCTCTAATCTCGAAATAAATATTTTAGAGCTTTTCAATTAGTAAAGTCCTATCGAAGCATCTTCAATTCTGAATTCTAGAAACACCCTGTAACAACGCTGCCAAAATTTAGATCAGTGGGGAAGATGCTATGTCTCTCACGCCGGTTCATTACACTGCGGAGCGATCTTCAGCCCAAACCTATCCCAATGGCTTCCACAGATACCAGCAGTCTCTCCACATACTCTCCTGAAATGGCTTCCGAAGAACCAAGTCAGAAAGCAAAATCCAGGGGCGTGTGGGGGAGTGGCCGTCCTCGTCCTGCGAGCCTGGTGAGCGCAGACGCCGGAGCGGCTGAGCTTCCTTTCCGGCCACTAGATGGCGCCTGCGCATTAGTGCGGAGGCAAGGCGCACCTGACACCTCAGGCAGGGCAGAAAGTGACAAATCGAAGAATCAAGGGAGAAAGTAACAAAACACAGACGTTCGAAATGGAAGGTGAACTGCAGGAACTGCCTGCTATTTACTGAGAAAAAAGACAAAATCACACAACTGTGTTGAACAAGCAAAAGGTAGTTTTGTCAATACACATCCTCGCAAGTTTTATTACACATTTGTTGAGAGCCTATTATAAGCCAATCTATTAGATTCAAATGACAAGGGCAGTCAAACATCAAGTGTGTGCTCTATTTCCTGCGCTATCCAAGAAACCTCTGTCATGTCCGTAAGTTAAGTCAAAAGGATTCAGTCTCTGCTGTAGGCAACTAATATCCATTAATTTTTATGAATGTATAAAGTAGGTCCAATTAAAATGACAATTTCACAGGTGAGGAAACTGAGGCACCCAATGGTGAAATAATTTGCCTGGATCTTAGCTATTCTGGAGCTGAGATTCACACCGAGGTCTTTGGTTACATTGTTTCTCTTCAGCTTCATAATACAGCAACTACATTACAAAACAAAACACACCACTGTCAATTCTCAAAGCAGCGGCGATGAACTCAAAAGGAGCAGGGGACATCAGGCCTTTAGAAGTCAGAGTCATCTGGGACTTTATGAAAGAGAAGGAGCCTGAGTTGAGAAGTTAAAGGGAGGCATCTCAGATCTAACAGAACCACAGAAAGGTACTGGGGGAAAGGAGTTCACTGACTTATTACTCTTCTGCAATAGACTTAGGACAGTTAGACTCTTGTTCCTAGGTTACAGATCTGTGTGAAACCAAGAGATTTTTTTTTAATGAAAGAAATGTTACTCCTGGCCACTCGTTCTGACCTGAGTTTGCGAAACGCATTAGAAAATGTTTTGATTTTGTTATTTAATGAAAAAAGGGAAATTCTCTCCCCATGATTTTAAGTATATTTCTGTTGAGGCTCAAAGACATTAAATTACTCACTCTGGGCCAAAGAATTAATTGGTTGCAAAGGAGAAACCAGAACCAGGCGCCTAGCACTCTCCCCTGTCTGGGAAGGGGCAGCAGAGGAGCAAAGAGGAAAAACCTTCCAGGCCACACACACACAGCAGGGGGCAACACCATGGAGACAGGACAGCATGACTGGCACTACCGCAGAGTTGGGGGTGCTGGGAATTAGCACAGGGACCCTACAGCGAAGTCCTACTGGGGACATATTTCTGTCCTACATGAGGGGGCATAGGCTTAATTCTTGGACCACGATACAGTATCACAAAAGGCAGGTGACCATGCAGGACTGGCAAATCCGCCAAACCAGAGGGGTGCACGGGGGCTGGCTGTGGGTCACCTGAGCAACTCCTGGGCGACCCTCTGATCGGGAAGAGGCGGGGGTGGGGGGACACATGACAGCGGAAACAGGGACAATGCTCAAGGATTTCAATTGCCTCAGTAAGGTCACAAGGAAACATTCAATGAACCAGTTCCCTAGAAAAGAACTCTCAAGTTGAACTGAAATTTACCTGGTATTCTGTGCTGATGCCACCATGGTTCTCCAACATCTTACCAAGGTACATGGCAGACAGAAAATCCCGATGACAGTGCCCAACCAAGTGGGCAACTCTGACAGAGGTCCCTGTGGTCACGGATTCCACACCGTGCCCTTGAGCTTTTACCCACAGAACTCGGAAGGCCGAGCTTCCTGGGCGGCTGGCTTCCATGTTCATCTGTTTTCCTGGCATTCTCCATCCTAAATCCCCAAACTCGCATATCACCCCACTCCTCTGAGACCCCAGAAAATCAGGTGAGGCCATCAATGAAACACAGGTCAACACCGATAACCTGAACACAAACTGATGAGGATTCTAAATCTAAATCAATAACAAAGAGTCTTCGCCAGCTGACACAATTAGACGAACCACAGACTTACTTTTCCCCCAAGGAAGGAGCAAAATTCATTCAGATACTTCAAATGTGGGGAAAACCAAAAATCTGTTCCAAAGAAACCCATGTGCATCATCAGACTTCTGCTCCTTAAATTAGTGCTATGAATGACAAACTACCTAATTCAACTGGGTGCTGTCCCACTTACTGAGTCAAACAAACAAGAACTTCTGATCATCGATGGGATAGGAAAAAAGTTACAGGAGAGGACAAGCAGAAAGCAAGTGTGAAAAATCTAAATGAAATGTAAAAGTTCTGCTCTCTAACAACATTTTGGCTTTACGATTGTCAAAACAGAGGTGTCCCTAATGTCAAGAGTAGTTCACACAGCAGGAGGCATATACCTGAACCAACAGACAGAGGAATCATTCCAAAACCAGTTTAAGGAAAGTGCCATGTTAAAAAGACAGCAGTCACACAAAAGTATGTAAAACAGGCACAATAATGTATTTCAAATATCTGAATTGGAGTGTGCATGGAGACACACACACACAAATATTGAACCAAAGGTAATTTTATCCTATAACTAATGTAGATAGATGCCTGTCTTGTGAAGGGGGCTAAGAGTAGGGAGATGAAAATGAAGTTTCACCCTTGCCCTCACCTTAAGAATTCTGGACTGGTAATAGGATATTTTCTAAAGTATTGAAAATATAAATACTTTTAAAAAAAGACTTCCATATTATTCCAATGTAGGCAGTTTCAGGCAGGCAGAACCACTGCTGCAATACTTAGTGGCACCAGTTACACACATGCGTGTTTTTCCCAGGTAGCTAGCCGGACAGCTATTTCAAATGAGAAAATGCAAGCTTCAAGGCCATCCGTCATCATGGAGGGACACAGTCACAACAGGACAACTGAAAAGCATACATACCCCTGAACAGCACCAAACAAGGGGAGGATGTATATGTGAAGAAAGGGCTTCCCCTTGCCTCTCTGCTGACTTTTCCCAGTCATAAATAACAGCAATACACTGTAAAAGTTATTGCATTCGTCGTCATTCATCCTCATCATAAAAGAATTTTTACAGTTGTGTTCCAGTAAAATCTGCATAAGCCTGTAAGTTTAAAAACTCTTGAATGTCCAGGATAGGAAAAAGGAAAAAAAAAAAAAAAAAAAAAAAAGCAAGCATTGCTTACCGGTTTATTTCTTTAGTGTTTTGCATAAACAAGCAAGCAATTTATGAGATGTGGTGGAAACTTTTACAAGCTTAGTGTAAGATATTTTATGGTATCAAAAGGAATTGTTAAGAACTGAATCTAATAATTGCTCAGTGTTTTTATTGAGGAAGAGAGTTATTTCTCAACCAAAGTAAAGAAATGTCAATGTTTCCTTAACATTTTGAAATAAATTTCCTAAGTCATAAATGAAATTTGCATAAGTAAAAAAAAAAAAGGGAGAGAAAGCTTCAAAACTGTGATCTGGGGCTTTAGAACATGAGCAAAATTGAACATTTAAAAACAGAAAACAATTGAAAGTCTTCAAAAGTTCCAAAGTCTCAAAATCAAAGACAGTGCTAGTATTTTGAGTCTCATAAAAGCAAAGCAATTTAACAAAAGAAACTTACACTTCATGGGGGGGAAGGAAATATGTATCTATTGTGATAAGGACCTAACTGGTTTTTAAAGATACTTTGTTTACTAACCATTTTATACCAACTAGACATACTCCTTTTTCCTCAGAAGAAATCAGTTCTTCTACAGATGGGGGTTGGGGGTGGGAAGAGGGAGGGGGTCCTTATTTCAAAGTTTTAATCTTTCCAAATAGGGATCATCAGTTATGCTTCCCAAATGTCAGCAAGTCCCCATGCCCACAAACATAGGAACTTTTAATACCACCCCTCCCTGAGTTTAAGTCAAATTGTATCTTTACAATTAACTGAACTTCTCCTGGTTAATCTGGTGTCCAACACCATTTTCAAGGAAGGGTCAGAGAGCTTCATTTATTATTCACTTTGTTTCCCTTAAAATGTTCAAAATTTTTCTTCAGAATATGGCAGATGGAGGAATTGAGAAACGAAATCCCAAGCATGTGTGTACCTATTACATATATTTAGTACAACTGAGGGAAGTGTGTCTCTTGGTCTACACACCTGTCAAAAATTGGCTAAGAAAAGCATGCAAACAAAGCAGGCTAGCCTGAGGGGACAAATACCTCTTCTACGAACAAGGGTTGATTTTTAAATGCATTTTGAAAACAAATCAAAGAAAATCACAAACTCAAGGAGAAACACAGCATGTCCATTACATTTAAAGAATGTTTTCCGGATTTAATTGCCTCTTCAACCTCCTCCTTATCCCCTCCCATTTACAAAAAAAAAAGTGATTTAGTTTAAATTCTACAAAGCCTTCAAATTAGGAAAGTTGCCTAATCGCTTCCAGAAAGCAAGCCGGTAACATGTAAATTCAGAAAAGCCTTGAGAGAAGGCCCATCTTCCTCACAACTCAACACGCAGGTCAACATCCACGCGCGCCTCTAACTCTAGGGAAGGTTTTGGCAAAAGGTTAACTACAGCACTGTACCTTTTTAATCACGAGTGTCACAACCAATGTTACAAGGAAGGCAGGGGGGCCCATCGAGATGGGAGCATGTCCCTTGCATGTGATGGCTGCAATGACATTGCAATGGGTGGGGTGGGGGGATCAGGAAGGCCAAAATAGTGCTGTCCAAACCTTCAAAAGATTTAAACAACACTGGTTTACTTCCTACCTCAAGTCTAAAGAGATGTTTTTTTAAAGGGCCTTAAAAATGCTGTTTACGGTCTATTTGAAAACGGCTGTGCCCTGTGTTGTCTGAAAATGATCTGAACTCACAAGCAACTGTTTCATGCAGGAACATGTAAAAGTTCTAATGGACAAAAAGCAAAGTCCCCTTGCTATTTTATAGGCTCATAGACAGGGTCCAATTTTCATACAGCAGGTGCCTCATAAGTGCTTGCTGGATTTAATTGTTTCTTACAGTACATTCTTGTACAACACCTGAAATCCGATTGAAAAGGCAGCTACTGTCCCTCGTATCCCAGGGGCACAACTCTAAGGCAACAAGTGAAAAATGATAGTTGATTTTCATAACTGCTCTGATCTCGCAGGAATAAGCAAAGCAGGAAACATTTCTATTAGTACACTAAGCCTTAGTTAGACAAAGACCAAAGTCAAACGTAAATAGCAATTATTCTCCGTCTTTTCCCCTTAAAAAAAGTCAAAGTAGATCTGGATAAAGGTGTAACAGTTGAAAAACAAAAAATGCCTTTGCTGTATTTTGTAATCCTTTTTGCCATAAAAACATGCGTTTTAAAAAATGACTATGCCTGAAACAAGTGTACCCTACCAAAGATTCTTTTTCCTGCTCAGATTCCGGACCTATGTAAGAAATAAAATAAGCAACAAAGGAAACAAAATCAGGTTCATATGAACAATTTCCTCCTCAGTTTCCACTACCAGGGTAGTTAATACGGGACATCAAAAAAAAAAGGAAGTTCTTTACCATCTTAAAACACTACAAATTCTTTGTTGTACTTAAGAAAACTGGAAAGACAAAGAGCCATCCAGAATTCCTCAACTCTTATCTTGGAAAGAGCAACATCATTTCAGATTCATTTCAGGATCTGACTGTCACAAATCTGACGTTCACTGGCACTAGTGTTTTTTAATCCAACCCATCAACTCTTAACTTGAGCTATGTATAACCAAGATTGTTTCTCTCCTGTCTGTCCATTTCTCCTATGCACCGAATTCCTGAGCTGAGATTACATGGTGATCATTTTGTTGCTTTCTAGAGCTTATGGATCCAAAAAAACTCAATAAAAAAGAGACACTGACATCAACCTATACAACAAATGTACTTAATAATTTCCACCTAACTTCTAAATCTAAAGTAACAATGTATTTTTCTCAAACAGCATAATTCTTCAAAAACAGTTTTACTGGGATATAATACAAAGACCATAAAAGTCACTAAATTTATTCAAAGTATACAATGTGATGGTTTTCAGCATGTTCAGAGATGGGTAACCATCACAATCTAATTTTAGAATATTTTCATCATCCCAAAAAGAAACTGTAACCCATTAGTGGTCCCTCCCTAGCCCTATACCATCACGTATCTACTGTCTAGCTCCATGGATTTGCTTAGTCTAGACTTCATTTAAATGGCATCAAACAATACCGTGATCTTTGTGGACTGACTTCTTTCACTTAGTATAATGTTTCTAAGGTTCCTCCAGTCAATGTTAGCATATTTCTTAAGATTCGACTTTTTCTACTCCTTTCAACAAATCAAACATATGACCTTTTAAACTGCAAATCCTGACCCATGCCCCATCCCTCCTCAAAGGTACCATTTACTCGCTATTATTCTCCTGTAGAGTCTAAACTATATAATTTGCTATTTAGGTCCTCTGCAAACATGTGATTCTGGGTTCTTCTGGTACTAAAACACTGACTTCTTTAACCACCAACCTTTTACATACCTCTGTTTCTGACAAAAAGATATGATTGTGCCTGGGGGAGAAAGACGACTGCAAGCTTTTAATGAGATGGTCACAAGATGTTTAAAGTGCATGTGGGCTGTTTTTTTTTTTTTAAAGTCATCTGATTATGAGGCTATCACTTATTCCAAACCTCTCTTACTTATATGACACAAAACAAGCAGGTCCGTATGCTTTCAGCTGCCTTTAAACCTCTAGATGTCCTAAAAGGAAGATATAAAAATCACCTTGCTGCTATCACACTCAAAGGAACCACTATCCCCTAAATACACCAGCACAGGACGGAACCAACACCATTCCATGTTTCTTACTAGACTAGATCACCAAAAGAACACCCATCTCCCAGAGGACTCAACAGTGTGTTTCTATTACAGTTAAGCATTTTTTTTCTAAAACCTTCCACTAGAACTTCAAGGGAGAGACGAGAACTGATTTAGAACTTCAAGACATAACCAGGTCTGGGGTGCCTTTCAGACAGGCACCCGTTTTCAGGGATCAACTATTTCCAAGGAATCAGAAAAGCAAGGATTAGAAACATTAAATTGCCCTTTCACCTCCCTCTGTATTTTCCAAAAAGAGTCACCTTTCACAAAGAGTATTTTTCATGAAGAAATCTCTAAACAACATAACATCCTATTTTAACACGCTGAATTATATGTGTGAGAAGTGAGACTGCCTTTGTGAATTTCAGAATTCACTAAGCTTAAATAATGAAACTAGAGAAACCTCCCCCTTCCGTAACATGCCATAACGAAATGGATTCTCGCTCCTGTGTCTTCTCCACTATATTTAGCTGGTGGAGGCTAGAAACCTTCCTCTGGTCCCCCAAACACTTTTATCTGGAAACTGAGTCGTCCAATCCTGAGTAGCTAAGAGTTGGGGGAGGGGGGAAGAGCTCCGAAGGTGGGACCTCAATTTGCAACCAACTCCAGGCTGTAAACACTCAACTCCCTAAAACTCCGCTTTTCTTCTATGGTGGATTATTCTTAAAAGACCTTTAAGAAGGACTAGGATACGTAGTCTTTCCGCAGTCCACCTGGGAGGGGGCCACGCAGCCCCAGCTGCCTTCTCTTTCTCCCCCTCTTCAAGGCTCAGTCGTGATTTTTCAAAGAGAATTGGCACCACCTGCATACATCCCCTCGGCAAACATTACTCACCAACACGCCCTCACCGTTCCCAGCCCTTTCTCCGACTACATTCAAACTAATCTCGTTCAATTTAGCCTACCAACGCGAAAGCAGAGAACACGAACCCCCTCCTCCTCCACCCTCCAAACCGCGGGGCCCTAAGTTCTCTCCTTCCCTCCCTGCCTCCCTCCCTCTCTCCCCGCTACCAAAACAAAGGCTATCAGATTGCAAGCGATAGCGAGTGTGGAGCGATATTGCTTATTAACTATGTACAAAGAGGTGCCGGGCAGGGGAAGGGAGAGCAACTCCACTCTGGCCGCAAAACCAAGGCCAGGGCCCTGCGCCCGCAAAACAGAACACCCTCATCCCCACACCCTGATCTTGGCGCTCCGTAAACGAAGGCGCACGACACCTCCTGCCTGGCCCTGGCGTCTGGGTGTCCTCGCACGGACGGGTGGTGGCAGCTACACTCCCGCGCTGAGAGCACGTGTGTGGAAATGCGCGTCGGCGAGCGGCCGCACACTCACTCGCGCACACTGATCCACGCACACTCGGGCACTGTCCTAAAGCCTCCCGCCCCGTCCCACCGGAGAAAAGACAACCGCGGTCGGGTACAAACTGGGAGGAGTTCCATAAAGAACCTAGGATCTGGGGACCCAGCAGCGCTCCCCCCAAGAGCCCAAGGCAGAGGCCGACCTCGCACTTCCCTGGCGGGAGCTACAGGGATAGGGAGATTAGGAGGGGTGCCGGCCCACCCCGAAGCCGCACAGAGCAGCCAGGGGAAGCGAGGGACAGTTAACCCTAAGGGGATCCGGCGAAAGTAAAGGGAAAGGCCGGGAACTCCCGGGAGCCCCGAAGGGAAAACGTGTTGGGCGGCAAGAGGCCGCGCTGGAGTGTTTGGAAACGTGTCCTGGGGCTGCGGGACCTCCCTGGCGGGCACCTCCCCTTCTAGAGCAACAGGCACCTCAATGGCCGACGGCTCCCCGCCAGCGGGCACCGAAGTGCCCCAAGCTACGAGGGCAGGCGGCCGCGGAAGCCGCCGCCGCCGTCTGCGCGCTGGGAGGCGGCGAGGTGCGGGCGGCGGGGCTGGACAGCCACGAACTTCCCCGACGGGGGCCCCGCGTGGGCGGCCCCAGAGGGAGCACCGCCGGGCCGCGCGCGGGACGGCGCTCCCGGGACGGCCAGAGGGGGAAGCCCCGGGCCCTCCGCTCCCGGGATGCGCCGAGTCCAGCCCGTCGGGCTGCAAACGTGAGAGCCCGGAGCCCGGGACCCGGGGCTCCGGGCCGCGCCCCCGCCCCCCGCAGCGCCCGGGCCCCGGCCGGGGCCGACAGCTGCGACGGCGGCAACTCGGGTTTCGCAAACAGGGCGCAGCCCCTCGGAGGAAAAGTTCCCGCAGTGGCCGCGGGCGGCGGGAACATACTCACTTTCTCCACTCGTCGGCCAGAGCGAGAGCGCGGCGGAGAAAAACAGGAGCCCCCACAGCGAGGTCGGGGACCCTCCTCCAGAGCCAGACTTCATTCCTTTGATTTGGGACGAAATTCCCCTTTCTCAAAATAAAAAAAAAAAAAATGTTTAAAAAAAGGGGGGGAGAAATAGAAAAAGTCTCAAACTCAAGTCTTCGCCCCGCTCCAAACGCCAGGGCAAAGGAGCGGCACTCCGGAGCGGCGCGGGGCGGGCTCGCGGACGGAGCGGCCCGTCAGCGCCGGCAGCCGCGGCCCAGCGCCCGGCGGAGTCGGAAACCCGGGGCGCGCCGGAGCGGGCTGTCAGCGTCGTCGGCCTCCATTTGCAAAGCCGGGGAGACAGGAAAACTGCACGGGAAGGGGCAAAGCCCAAATCCGCCGGGGCGCGGCGACGCGAGGCCGGCCCGGGCGCGGGGAGGCGGCCCGACCCCGAGGCTCCGCGGCGGCGGGCGGCGGCGGGCGGCGCAGTTCCCAAGACTGCCCCGAAGTCCGGTGGCGGGCGAGGCCGGCGAGGGACCGAAATGCGGAGTCAAAATGAATGAGCGGCTCCTCCTCCTCCTCCTCCGGGCTCCGCGCGCCGGCGCCGCCGCCGCCGCCGCCGCCGCCGCCGCCGCGAGCTGCTTCCCAAATCCAGGACACACACAAAGCGGCCGGCGCGCCGCGCTCGGGGCTCCCGCCGCGCCGCCGGGTCCGCGCGGCCCCCGCCCGGCCCGCGCCGCCCGCACCGGCCCCGGCTGCGGCTCCGCGCGGGGCTCCGGCGCCTGAAGGTCACCGCCGAGGCGCGCGGCGCGCCGGGGAGCTCCCGTCGCACGGGAGGGGCGTGGAGGCCGCGGAGCGGGGCGAGGGGCTGCAGGCGCCGGGCACCGGGCACCGGCGCGCCGGGGGCAGGCTCGCTGGCGGCGTCCTTTCCGCTCGCTCGCCGCCCTCGAGTTCGCGCGGTGCGCTCGCTCCTCCTCGGGTTTGTTTTTTTTTTTCCCCCTTTTTTTTCCGCTCAGCGGAGTTAATGCTGGTAAACAAGAGCCTCAGCCTCGCCGCGCCGCTGCCGCCGCCACCGCCACCGCTGCCACACACTGGGGGCCCGCGCGCGCGCGCACGGGGCCACGCACACGCGCCGCGCGCGCACGGGAGCGGCCACCGCCGCAGCCGCGGCGCGCCGAGGGCCCGGCCCAGCCCGGCGCGCGCCAAGAGCCGGAGCCCGGGATCCCAGGGACGTGCGGAGCGGAGCCAGGGCGTGAGGCGCGAGGCTGCGAGGCACCTCCCCCGTCCCCCGCCCGCGCCGGCACCGCGCGCGCCCGTGCGCGCGCGCGCCCACACGCTCTCGCCCCCACCCGCACTGCGCCGGCCACCCTGCACGCGCCCTCCCCTCCCGCAAGACTCCAAAAACAATGTCCCCGGCGCCCGCCCGGCCCAGCGGAGGGGCCGACAGGGGAGGGGACGAGGGAAGGGGCGGGGTGGGCGGGGAGTGCGGGGTCTGAGAGGTTCATTGAAAACAACAACAGCAAGGCTGGAAAGCGCGTTTCCCGGGTTCTTGAAAAGCTTCATTGTTTCTTGCAGCTGTTGCAAAATAAATAAGTGCGTGCATGCGGCATTTTTTCGCAGCGTGCTGGAAAGCCCGGACATGGCGGGAGGGGCACACCTGGGAGAAAGGAGACCCCCAGGCCACTCGGACCGGCACTTTCACGCAAGACTGGGCGGCCGCCGTGTCGTGACCCGCGAGCTCAGAGTTCCGGGGCTCGCGGGGAGCCGAGGAGAAAAGGCGTGGTCGGCCTGCGCGCTCGGCCCGGGGGTGCACGGAGAAGCCGCCCGCCGCGGGCCCCCGAGCCTGGAAGTGGGGCGCGCAGAGGCTGCCCCGCGGGCCCCGGGCGTGTTTCCGCGGCGGCCGCCAGGGGGCGCGGCGCGCGGCAGGGAGGGCTGGCCCGCGGAGTGTCGCCCGCCCACCTCCCTCCGGTAGAGGAAATGTGGGGGCCCGGGCTGGGGGCCGGCCCGCTGGGGCGCGCTGGCGGGGCCTCGGAGCGAGACCCGCGGTCGGCCGGGCGTGCTCCTCGCAGCCTCGCGCAGCTTCGGGCTTCACCACGTGGACGACTGCGGGGAGCGGCCAGGGCGCGGGCACCGGGCGGGGCCGCGGGGCTGCGGGGCCCCGGGAGCCAGGGAACGCATCCGAGGGGCCCCGGAGCAACGGGTTGGGGACCCGGGCCCCTACGAGTCTCCAGGCTCCCGGGAAACCCGGGAAAGCACCGCACAGACGCCGGATCGATAGTCACTGCGGAAACCCACCCGCACCTGCTGCGGTCCCTCCTGGGCACGTCCCTCTGGTTTCGTTCGCTAAGTACGTGACTGGGAAACCACCGAAGCCCACATCTCTGAGATGGTTTACTTAACGTGCCTGAGGAGCGGTTCCCAAAGCAAGACTGCCCTACACTTAGCTCATGAATCCAGGCTCGAAGCCCAGCCCTGGCCCCGGAGAGAGGAGCTTGAAATACGTGGACTTTTAAAAATAGTGATTGGACCACGTGTCGCCTTTAATGTGGTCGGGTTTCATGACTCAGGCTAATTGATGTCAATAATAAATAGCAAGAAGAGGGCTAATAAGAGAGTTGTGAATGTATACATCGAGTAGAAGTGTTTGTCTCAAACATTCAGTCTGGTAAAAGGGGGTCTGTTCTAAAGGAAAAGTTTTTACTTGCTCTGTGGTTGTAAAAGATGTCCACGTTATATTAGGCATACCGTCGTTCGTAAACAGTTTTTTTTATTTAAAACTGAAAACAAGTCAAAAATTATCATAATGGAAATCTAGCTTTTCTCCCCTATATTTATTCCCTAGATCATTTTTCCCTTCGGAAATTTTTAGCTCAATTCAATGAGTCAGTTGTATAGAAGGAAAATAAAAATCTTTTTTTTTAACTTAAGAGAGTCATTCATATGGGATTGTTTTGTGAAACTGAAATTCAGCTTAATTTTTAAATAAAATGTTCCAGTTTTAGATGTTCCTAACAAAGGAAAAATTACATTAAAAATCTTTGGAAAGAAACAAAGTTAGCTTGTATCATTTAAAAATTAGGCACTACATGTGATTCATTAAAAGTTAGTTTGCTAATTCTTAAATGCTAATTCAGAAATATTTCGTTTCCTGCATGAGGTTGGTCTTAATGCCAACAGATCCAATCTACAGTTAAATGTAAAGGAATAACAATATTATATTTTCATTATATTCAGTGTTCAAAATTGTTTAATACATACTTGTAAAATAAGACAAACGTTAGAACTGATTTTTAAAAGGCTAATGTTAATATAAGATCTTTAAATACTACACAATATATATTTTAGTGTTAATAATAAAAATGCCCATTTAGTTGTCCCTGAGAACACAAAGAGACATATAAAGAGAAATGTATGGTCATTGCAGGGAAAAAGGTGGTCAATATTTTTTTATTTATTTAAAAAAATAAACATTTTTTGAAATTTATTTTTTATTTAAAATATTTTTAAGTTTTTTTAAAGTTTATTTTTTTTCAATGTTTATGATTTTCTAGTCTAACAGGAAATCACTAAGATTAGGTCCTTTGAGATAGCAAAGTTAGATGCTTATTATTTTATAGCTTAATATTTAAGGAAAAAGGTATCAAAATTTAGGTTACCTTTCAGCTCTAACTTGAACACATGGATTAAAAAAAAAGATGACTTCTTTTCATGCATCTTTTCATGTATCTCTGCAGATACCAAAGTCAAACTATCTTTTTCAACCTTCGAGATAAATTCATGTAGTAAAATGTTCATTGGAGTTGTAGCTTTATAACCACACTGACAATGCAGGACACTTAGTTTTATGCAATTCTCCCCAGGTATCTTATAAATTTCCCTTATTTTGGAGCAAACACGGATGGCTCATTTTCGCTTTTTAAAAACCATTTACTTTCAAACAGTTGTATCTTGTTATTCTGCTACATGCACCAGACTTCCAAAAAATGTGATCTATACAGAGTGAAAATATGAGACACAACACAAATGACAGTTGACAATTATTAGAAGTTACACATATGCTGTGCTATATTCTCAGAAAGAAGTGCTGTCCAGCAGCACAAGTGAATAAACGACAGCTCCACAGAGCATGGGCAGGTCTGTGAAATGCAACATTTAGTTTAAAAACCATGCAAGTTGTGATAAACTATATGCAATATATCACTTTTTTGATAACGGTCTTAAAAGCAAGGGAACAAAAATAGGTGGAAATCTTTTGAAAGTAAGAGAATGAAATACATGAGAATATATTTTGCATTTGTTTTAGCAAAAGGATTTGCAAAGAACACAAAATACAGGATTCTGGTTACCTTTAGGAGGGCATGAGGAGCATATGGACACACACAGTGTTCCTGGAAATATATTCACACTCTTGAATCTTGTGATGGGTTCACAGATTTCTGCTTTATAATTGTTCTCTATAGCTAACATTTTGTTCTATATATTTTGTGTGTATAAGATACTAGAGAAGATAACAAAAAAAAAAATGAGAAAGCCATGAAAAAGATTATTCATTTTCCAATGATGCTCCCAGATTCTAAGTCATATATACAACTGAGAATCCTTAAAGAACCACTAAAAGGAAATCATCAATCAAGTTAAAAATACAGCTCGGAAGAAGGTGTACTCATATCAATGCAACTTAACAAAAATAAATCACAAAACTAAAAATGTACAAGAATTCATATCTTAGGTAATCAAGTTCATTAATTAAGAGAGCATTCTGTAAACTACTAGTTTTCTGTGAAGTTAAATATACATTTAACTTATGGTCCAGCAATTCTACCCCTAGCTATTTAACCAAAAGAAATGAAAATCTGTCCATAACTCAAATAGGATTATTATCACCTTTTATTTGCAATAGCAAAAACAACAACAACAACAAAAAAAAAACAGAATAACAACAACCAGACCCACAAAACTGAAAACAACCCAAATACACATCAAAAGGAGAATGAATGAACAACCATACATACAAAACCTGGAGGAGACTCCAAAGCATGGTCCATAAGCCAGGAACAACAACAACAAAAAAAAAAAAATACAAGCTGGACTAGTCCATTTATATGAAGTTCAGCAATCAGCAAAACTGATCTATGAGATGGAAATGAGAATCATGGTTGCCCTGGGTGGGCGGAGGGAGGAAGGAGCATGGATGACTAGGAAAAATCACTAAGAACTTTTTAGGTGATGGCAATGCTCTATCTTGATTGGGGTACTGGCTGTGGTAATGTACACATCAAATGTACACCATCAAAAACACATTGAATTGCACCCTTAGAATGGGTGCACCTCATTGTGTTGACATCTGAATTGTCTGATTTTTAAAGAGTGTATTTAGGGATTTGGATTCTGCAGCTCCTCTGAAAAAGGTTAGCATGATGCCTGCCATTTTTGTTAGTCTGTGAGTTAGTAGGGCTGCACTGTCAGGGGCACTCTACGGAAGGTCCCCTGCAAAGGGCTTTAACAGTGGAAGGTCTTCTCAAAGCAGGAACCGTGCTCCTGATCTCTAGTTGATTCCCTCCCCCGCACAGCCACCACAACATGAATCTGTCTCTTTGAGGTCTGTTTAAGCTCAATTTGAGATTTTTTTTATCTTAGGTTTGCACCAATGGCTCCCTTGCAAAGCCATAATAACTGTATTCCTCCGTGGTCTTTTAAAAGCAATGTGGAGGTTTCTGAGAACATTTGGATAGAAACAGCTGGGACATCCGTGCTCAGATGAAACATCAATGAGAAAAGTTTCTAGAAGACCCAGGTTTGGGCCAGGGGTACCAGGCACCATTGGGATTGTCATAGATCCAAGCTGGAGACAAGAAAGTTTCTGTCACTGCTCTGTACCCTGAGCATAGCCTTCCCCAGGCTGGCTCTAGTCTGTGCCCACCTGAGGGTTGGTCTCTTAGACTCCCCACGAGTCAATCAGTGGGACATAAGCAATACCAGGATCCCAGTGATG
This sequence comes from Solenodon paradoxus, assembly GCA_004363575.1. Taxonomy (NCBI): domain Eukaryota; kingdom Metazoa; phylum Chordata; class Mammalia; order Eulipotyphla; family Solenodontidae; genus Solenodon; species Solenodon paradoxus. Next base: position 26,360 of record RJWH01006780.1, read on the forward strand.
AGTCCTTTCTCTCACCTGTCATTTGCTGTGGTGAGTCTCCGGGATGAGGTGTGCATTCCTTGCTCCTCTGTGTAATTAACTTTCAAACCTATCAATAGTATAGATTCTTGCTGGGCAGAGAGCACAAAGAGTGCTTCTTCCTTTTAGAAGTACCTGAAAAGTGGGGTCGAGCTGTCCCTCTGATTAATGACACCAGCTCTGAGATGTCTGTCAGTATCAGGACAAGCTGCACCTCTGCCCTCACACTGCCCAGCTGTGTGCAGGTCACTGCACCTCTCTGTGTTCTCCTCTGCGAAATGATCGAGTATACTTTTCTGCTTCTAAAAGGTGATGCTGACCTTCTTTGGTTTTTCACAGAGAGCGGTACCTTGATATCTCATATTTTAGCTGAGCTTCTACTTTTGCCTGCACTGTCGAGTAATGAATAGTCTATAAATCAATGCACAGGCAACAGAAGCCACATTCAGGGAATACTTGCTTCCTAATTTGTTTGATTAATGAAGATTTTTCACACATTAGGATTTCTTAAAGCAGAACAACCTTAGGGGGTTCTGAATTCCCATATATGTTCTAGGAATACAGTATGTAAAGACATCAGGACTATCACCACAAGGGGTAAGTGGCTACCCATGATATATAAAAGGAATAGTCCCCCAACTGTCCACTGAGAATGTTCCTGCAAGAATGTTCTTTTGGGGATAATGTTTTCCAGTGAAACCCTACTCTGTAGAATATATTTGTACGTTTCTTCAGTGATTTTTTAAAACAATATCAATATGTCAGTCTACTTACTAGCAGCAAACTGTGTTTCTGGCCTCATGTACGGGGTACAAATATGTAACATCTTGAAGTTCAACAGATGTCTGCTTCTCTGCAGTGTGGAGACTACATCTGGAGAATCAGTTTGTTTACATTGGTCCTTGGAGACCCATTGATTAACAAGAGACCTGAATATTGACACAGGCAGAAATAGAATCGGGCATGTCTCTATGTCTGCTCATCCCTGGATCCCATTAGAAATCATCAAGACACACACACAGTAAGAGAAGTCTTATGTGACTTCTGTTTTCATATACCTGGAAACTCCAGCAGGCAGACTTGACCCAGGTAACTCCACTGGGCTGAACTAGAGCAATGGGAAGGAAAATAAATCTCAGGGTGCCGGGCTGGGGGGTGGGGGTGTATCATCTTTTTTCTTTTCTAATAGAAACAACCAAAATTATCTTTCAGTCTCTGCTTGGAGCTTTGCCTTGTGTGGGAGAGAGCCCTGACGGGGCTGTCTGTCTACAAATCCTGAAAATGATTAGAACCACACCTAAAGTGTCCAAAGAAACATGGAATTGACTGAGAGAATAATAGAGGTCCCTTCCAATTCCATGATCACTGGATATTTCCATTCTACTTCACTGCATGGATTACAGTTTCTGGTGGCCACTGAAGGAGTCTGACCTGACTCTCCTTTACACAGTGATCCGCATCAACGGTGAAGATGCAGTAGTTCGATGGGTTGTTGAATTTATTTTATATTATGGAGTCCCTGATGAAAGAATTCAATTCGTCTGAAAAGTCAGGTTAGGAGATCAGAGACTGCTTTCAAACCAAACACATGGTAGGGGGTGTTGCAGGCAAGTGGGAACCAGTGCAGGTTAAGCTGGCAGTGAACTGGTAAGCTTTGACAATAGCCTGCAGGGATGAGGACTGATTTACAGAGCTTGTCAGTTTCTCCTGTGTAACTATTCCCAACCTGACCTATTTCAGCACCAATGTGAGGTCAACCAATACAGAGTTCTGAAGAGATTACCATTGCTGAGCACCCCTGCCACCGCCCCCGCCCCAAGACAATTCAAACAAACCACTGGGTTCAGATGCCTGAGACTCTTGTGTGTCTTTGTCACAGATTAAATATGCTTCGGTAAGAAATGCACAAGGAACCCTGTACCACAATGGCAATAGTTATAAAAAAGGGATTCACAGAAGAAATCAGAATGTCCAATAAGCATGCAAATATACTCAACAATGTGACTGGCAAAATTTAGAATTGACTAGAACCAACTTTTCACAGGATGACTGGTGGAGTTGAATTCTTATTCACTGCTAGGAGGAAGCTAAATGAGCACACCCACCTTGGAGAACAATTGGCAATGTCCATGAGGTTCAAGATGCACCTACCCTACAGCCCAGCAATTTCGCTCATAAAGATTATACCTGGGGCACCCAGCGGAGCAGCGGTCAGGTCAATCGCTTCCGAAGGAGACAGCCACACATACCCCTGGGCCTGAAGGGCAGGAACCAGTGTGGACAACTTAATAAAAATAAAATAAAAATGCTTCTTCTTTCTTCTCTCTCTTCCTGCCTCCCTGTCTGCTTGCCTTCATTCCTGCCTGCACCTTTCCTTAAAAATATATATATATATATATATAGATAGATAGATAGATAGATATGTAGATATAGATAAACATATATATATATATATATATATATATATATATATATACCTGGCACGCCCTTGTAGAGTAGCAGTTAAGTCTGCCACCACTGGCCAAATGTAGCCCACATACATCCCAAAGGACCTGGGGTTTGTGTCTTGGGGCGGAAGCAACCAAGAGGAAAAACTAAATAAAGACAATGGTGTTTCTTCCTCCTCTCTCTTCCCACGTGCCCATCCCTCGCATCTTCATCTTCATTCCTGCCTTTCCTTTAAAAAAAATGTTTTTTCCTAAAGTCTCCCATTGGAGACACTTATAAGAATGTTAATTGTAACATTGTTTTTTAATGGCTACAAAAAACTAGAAACAATTTTAATTGTTCCTCAGTGGAAGAATGAATAATGTTGCATTATTCATACAACAGGATACTCTTCAGAGGTTAAAATGAATTAACTAGGTCCAGGTGAATAAACATAGATAAATTTAAGAACATAAGATTGTATGAAGTAGCAAGTGGCAAAAATTATATAACCGCATGCTGCCGTTTATATTACAACTAACACAAAAGTGATAGCATGTATTGCTAATGGAAACATACTATGTAGCGTAAGTATAAAATATTCATGGAAGTGATAAACAGCTTCAGACTTTGTCTCTGGGAATAAGGGAGAGAGGAAGGATCAGAGAGTTGTTTGAACTGTATTGGTAACATTTGATTTTTTTTTTTTAAAGGCAATATATCTGAGGCAAATCGGGCAAAACAGATATTTGTATCTGTTAAACTTCGATGGTAGGTACTTTGTGTCTTAAATTATTTTCTGTACTTTTCTGTGTGCTTGAGCTATTTTATCACTTTGTCTTTTTTAAAAAACAATCATTTCATTTTAGAACAGTTTGAGTTTTACAGAAGTATTACAAAGATAGCACAGAGAATTCCTATATATTCCAAGCTCCATTTCCCTTATAATTATTATTGTCTTCTATTAGTATGGTACATTTTTTGCAACTAATGAACTAATCTTGACACATCACTATTGGTATTAACTGAAGTCCTTACCTTAGGTAGATTTCCTCAGCTTCCCCCTAAGGTCTATTTCCAGTTCGGGAATCCCACATCATACTTAGATGCTATGTGTCTTGAACTCCTCTTAGCTGTGACAGCTTCTCAGACTTTTGTTTCTGATGACCTTGACAGCTTTGAGGAATACTGGTCAGGTATTTTGTAGAACATCCTTCGAGTGGAGTTATCTGGGTTTTGTTGTTTTTTTATTTTTTTTTTTGTTGTTCAGAATTAGGCAGAGGTAGAATGTTTGGGGGAGGAAGGCCATGGAGGTAAAATACATTGTCCATACATCATAAAAAGGATACAGATTGTCAACATGACTTATCACAGTGACTGTTGACCTTGATCACCTGACTAGGATAAAGTTGATTAGGTTTCTCCACTATAAAAGAACTCCTTCCCCATCCCCTCTTTCCATTCTGTCCTCTTTGAAAGAAAGTCACTATGCTTAAAAGAGTAAGGAGCTACACACCCCTCCTTCAGGGTGGAGTCTCCCCATAAGTTATTTGGAATTTTTCTACATGGATGTATGTATTCTCTCCCATTAATTCATTTAGTCACCACTTAGATCCACATGGCTTCGTGTGGCTTTCTCACAGCTTGGGTTGCAATCCAAGACTAGTTCAGTTACTGTTTCATTCCGCTTGCTCCGGTTTGGGCTAAGAGCTGTTCTATTGGCTCCTGGGTCCCTTTTACATGCTGCCAGCATCATGCTTTTTGATTTGGAGTTTTCTCTTTTTTTTTTTTTTTTAGCATTTCCTTATTTTTTATACCACAAGACACTCAGTCATACAGCTCTTGCCCCAGTTCTTGAATCCGCCTCTTTTCTCCATGGAGCTCTGGTTCCTTTTGTTGGACAGTTCCATGCAAAACCAACGTCTGGTAGGAGGAAGCTAATGGGCTTCTAGTGCTTGAGCCGATGGAGCAGGGTGCACGGGCAGTTGTCACCACGTGTGTTCACACATCTCCGCTCCCAGGTTAAACTGAACGCAGACTCGTGGTGAGTCTCACACTCAGGCTGCACTCTAATCCCATTCTCACCCTGGCTCCTCCCCCGGGTCCCTTCCCACAGGTAGCACCCTGCCCTCACCTCTATCATCCCTACTCTTGCTGCTCCACTTAGAATTATTTAAGAAGAAAGGAAACACTAGAGGGACATGATTCACTGCCTACGACATCCACACCAAGGGTGCAGACCATTCACAGACATTCCAGGGGAGAGGACATTTCATCCATTTACAGCAAAGACCTCCTGTTGGGGCCAGACATGGGTGCCTTGTGCCCCTCCTAGAGAATTCATGGAAACATGCAAAATGAGTCCTCAAAGCCCCTGGAAGACAATTAGGGACAAGAGGGAGGGGCTGGGGAGAGCAAAGGAAAAAAGCAAGAACAATGGGTCTGTAGCTGCTTTGAATAAAGAATCCCTTTGAGACTCTGTTGTGGGCCCAGGACCCTCTGACCAGGAGAATATGCATGCAGCTCCAGTGGCATGGAAGCCTCCTCCTGGGGTGTGGGGAGTCTCACCTCCTGGCCAAACTTGGACCTCAGGTGAAGAAAAATCATATGTCACCATATGAACAACGGCAAGTCTGTCTGTCTGTCACCGAGGAGGAGTGAGCATGTGGAGCATAGAATCAGCATTATCTTTAGCCCCTTTGTTTTCAAGACAGGCCAACCTGCCTTCCAGATGTGGCCCCAGGTCTGTCACTGGCAGCTGTCACTTGGATAATTATTTCCCATTTTCAGCAAGTATCGAGTGATGCTGGTTTTCTATTTTTGGAAACGATAAACACAATTTTTTAAACAAATCAAAGTTTTTAGTAAAATCCATTTAAAGGAGCATATGAAGTGACAGGCAGGATGCTGGGGAGCTCAAGTTTTGGATACAGATACAAACATATGTCCAGAGTATTATGAAAAAGGCACAGGCTTTGGAGTCTGAGGGGTGTAGATTCAAAGCCCCTCTTTGCCAATTTTCAGCTCTGTGATTTTGTGTGAGTGAGACCATCCCAGCTGTAAAATGGCATTAAAACAATTCAGCAGTGCTTTTCCAAGAATGTGTCCTGTCTCACCCACCCCAGAATCAGTTGAGCTACTTGTACAGTGAAACTTCCCACACTGCCACCCGGAACTATTTTATCAGGTAGAATACTGGGGAGCGGAAGTAGGGGAGTCTCGGGATACTTTTTAACAATGACCCCCAGTGATTCATATATGTTCTATGGGATCTGGAAAGGATGGAATGAGCTGAACAGGTAAAGTTCCTGGCACACAGGACAGGAAGGACACTTGTTCTGGGATGCCCAGCATTTAAACATCACCTTCTTCAGAAGGGAATCCCAAGGACCCAGCTCAGGACTGTCATGGATGGTTGTAGAGGTTGTGCACTGCACAAGTCTAACAATCAGCATCCTGGAATTATGTGACGCATAAACTGCAAGGTCAAACGGACCCTCCTCAGAAGGAGACCAGCTGATCTAGTTTTCCTTGGTTTCTCCCCCCACCCCACTATTTTTTATATAGCCTGGTTCTCCCAGCCTTCCTGATAATTCTCAGTTACCCAGTTAGCTTTCCAATGTATTTCTGCACTTATCAGGGGTCCCAGATTTTAGGGGGCGGGACTAGAAACTTAACAGGGTAAGTGACAGTGATTGCCTTGTTTTCTTCTGTCAGGGGGAACTTGGTGGCATTCCTGGATTTGGGGAGTGTTGTAAAACACTCCCTAGGCTGGGGAGTGGATAGAGAAAGAAGTTAAATAGGTAAATAAAGGACCACGTCCGTCACCTAACTCTACTCTGTGTCAAGCTGTTCTATAAGTTAAAAGATTGACTCCCCAATCCTTTTCCAAGTTAGAATACCTGTATGTTACAAGACATCCCAGAGTAGACCACGTGGTGGGAGGCCCCCAGTGGCAATGAGGCAGAGGAACATAAACCCCTCCATGAAGGCTGAGGCTGTCTTAGGGTCTGCAGGGATCCTGAAGGCAGAGCAGTGGACCCCTCATTTCAGAAGTGAAAACTGCTGCTGAAATCCCAACACCAGGAGGGGAAACTGCTATGACCCTTCAAAATCTTCCCTCCCCCTGCCCATAGTCAAATGACCATGTCCACTTACAAGAAGAGAAAGGGGTGTTGGTGTGATCAAATCACTGGCAGCCAGAAGGCTCCTGTCCTTGAGCGGAGGATAAAGATGGGAACTCCTGACCCTCAGGACCACAGACAAGAAAAAGCCACCAAAGCCATTTCTCAGGAACCAACAGAACTGTTTGTTTTGTTCTTTGTATTCCACATATGAGTAAAACCATCCTGTTTTCTCTTTTTCTTTCTGGCTTATTTCACTGAACATGATCCCCTCCAGTTCCATCCAGGTGGTTGCAAAGGACATGATTTCATCTTTGTTTTTTTTTTCAACTGCATAGAATTCCATGGCATAGCTAGACAGCAGCTTCTTTATCCATCATCAGTTCTGCCTTCACACAGGCAAGGAGAACATTGTTTATACTAGTTACAAAATACATTTATTTAACAAAGGGGAGTTAACTTAAATTCTGCCTCATTATAATAACATTAAGAATGAGTGGAATTAGGGATTTTTGTGCCATTTCTGGTTACACTGTGGGGTTCTTTTGCCGTCTGTCATTTGGTTTTCATTCAGAAAGGAGTTTGTAAAAGAAACAAAACTTTATATTTCTGCAACATGTCATATCTTCAAGAGAAATTCCCCTTGAATGCTATTCACTTCACGAATCCTTGCATCTCGCAAGTATTCAGTAAATGTTTGCTAAACAGGGTTAAATGCCTAGTTGTTTAATTGGAGGAAATGATCTTGCAGGAAAACAAGGAGAAAAGCATTGAAGAGATACATTACCCATGAATCAGGATTAGCAAATTATAACATTTTCCTTTTTTTCACTTTAGATTTTTTTGCTGCAAAGAAATACCCTGTACAGATAGCTTTATTTTCTGCTTCGTTCTCCTCCTGCTCACAGCAGACAAAACTAACATGCTTTGGGTATGTATCTTTCTGCTCTGTATTTCTATACTTTGATGACATGTAATCCTTAGTACTGTTTCATGTGATTTCAATATTTTTACATATTCTTTCTCTTGTTTTTTAAACTTAATGTTATGCTTCTGAGATCTATCCATGTTGATGCTTCTAGGTTTTAGTTATTAGATAATATCCCAGGATTTGACTATACCAAGCTTTACTTATCCATTCCCCAATGGGGAGGCATTAGGGGTGTCTGCCCTATTCCTCACTGTAGCAAACAATGCTATAATGAACACACGGACACCCTTATTTTTTTTAATTTTTATTTCTTTTGCTGACATTGCTATATGCATTTTAGGATCTGAATTATCTTCTCAGTCGGTGTGCCTCTCACACACACCCGCCCAGGATTCCAGTGCCCACCACCTTGTCCCTCCTTCCTTCCCTCCTCCTCCCCTCCCTTCAGGTAACCACAGTCCTGCATCCTGTGAATCTGTTGCAATTCGTCTGTTTCTTTTGTTTCTTTATATTCCACCAATGAGTGAAATTATTCTGTTTTCTCTTTTTCTTTCTGGCTTATTTCACTTAACATTATCCCCTCCAGTTCCATCCAGGTTGTTGTAAAGAACACAAGCTCATGTTTTTGTTTTGTCTATTTTCCAGCTGTATAGACTTTCATGGAGTATCTAGACCACGGCTTCTTTGTCCGTCATCTGTTGCTGGGCATTTAGAGTATTTCCATGTCTTGGCTCCTGTGAACTGTGCTGCTATGAACATAGGGGTGCAGATTTTTTTCTGATTAGGGTTTCTGTATTCTCAGAGGTATATACCTAGAAACAGGATTGCTATGTCAAATGGAACTCCATCCTTTTTTTTTTTTAGAACTCTCCATATTGTTTTCCAAAGAGGTCACACAAATTTACACTCCCAATGAACAACCTTATTACAACTTGGGTTACTTTTTATACAAATTTCCTTTTACACAACTGGTAAAAAGGGGAGGAACGTTAATAGAACATGAAAGTCATGTTGGCGTATATGTGATTTTCCCGAATGTGTTCCTGTTTTGAAGTCAAAGAGAAACCCTTAGCAAAAGACTAAAGACCTGAGCTGGAAATCTACAGAAATAACTTTCTCAGAGCAAAAAGTGACAGATTTAGCACCTTCAAGGACCACTAAGCTGTGCAAACTATTTGATCTCATCAGGACTGCAGAAGAGGAAAATAAAGTGGGAGCATGTCCCCTAGAATTAAAGCAATGGAATCATGAAGAAAGAGTACCCTGGGGTTGTATTTTTATATTGTTATGGAAATGTCTCTACCAGAGGCAGCTATCCACCCACACCTGCCTGTCCAGGAAGGAAGGCTCTCTGAAGAACAGGTGTCTGGGATGCTAGGAAAGAAAGCCAGCAGTGGGCGAGCTGCACTGTACTTCAGTCAGGCTTTAAAAAAATTTTTTTCTTAGCTCTTGGATAACAAAACGCCATGGTTATTTCTCAATTTAATATTTATTGAGGTGAATTTGCTTTACAAAATAATATGTTATGTGCAGGTTTTCCCATTCCTTAATTATATATCAGTACACACTATCCATCACCAAATTACCAAAAGTTTTTCACTCTTGTCCATTGGCCCCCACCCACTGGCCCCCACCCCCTGCCCCATTCCCTTACTGTTAATCTCAGTCCTATTGCCAAAGTCCAAGGATTGGTTTTGTTTAGTTTGTTCTTTTGCTTTGTCTCCTCATGTCCACCTATGAATGAGGTATCCTTTCTCCTTCTGACTTGTTTCACTTAGCATAATCCCCTCTAGTTCCATCCATGTTGATTAAAATGACAGGATTTCATCTTTTCTAAAGGCTATGTAGTATTCCATTGAGTATCTATACCACATCTTTATCCATTCATCTCATGATGGGTATTTAGGTAATTTCCAGTTTTTAGCTATTGGGAACAGAGCTGCAATAAACATGGAGGAGGGCATTGCATTATCTCTGCAAATTAGTGCTTTGAACCTTTTAGGTAAATACCCAGAAGTGGGTATTTAACTCCAAAGGTTTTGCGTGATCTTTCTCAACCACGTTTTCCCCCATGCACCTTGCTATTTTTAATGGACAGTTCTGCCTTCATTTCCTTAAGCTTATGAGTAAGAGTTTCTCTAGGGTCTATACCTAGCAGCGAATTGCTGGGTCACGGGGGATGCATGCATTTGAAGGTTCTAGATTTTTCCAAATTAACTTCAAAGTGGCTTCATCAACTTATACTCCCACCAGTAGAAGAGAGAGAGTCCTTATTTCCCTGCTTCTATGCTACTACCTGATATTGTGAGACATTTTTGTTTTGACCAAAATCAGGGGTATAAAATGCCTTCACAGGGTTGTTTCCATTTGCATTTCCCCAGCTGATAGTAAAGCTGAATACATTTTTATTTGCTTATTTCTCATTCCAGTTTCTTCTTCTGGGTATTAGCAGTTCAACCCTTCCCCAGTTTTTGAGCTGAGTTGCTTGTCTTTTTCATATTGATTGGTAAGAATTCCTATGCATTCTAGATGTGATCCTCTGCCTGTTAAATGTTTGCTTTATGTTTCACTCTCCATAGAAGTCTGTGTCTTTAGTCTATTATTTGTAGTAACACTCCACTATAAAACCCACAGGGATTTTCTTCTAGATTATACCCTGGATACCTGTAGCATTAATTCACACCATTAGGTCACACAACTAGGAAAGTTTGAAATTGAGATGCTTACATAGATTTGCTTTTCTCTCAGCACTTTAGCTATCCTTGCATCTGCAGAGCATTCTGTGTATACACAAGCAGTTTCAAAACACACATAAAGGGACACCCTCTTCTTGAAAACTATTGACCAGATTTTACTTCTTATGCCAGGTTAATAAGAAAAAAAAGTTTGTGGAAAAACTGTGGGCAAGTTAAACATCATATTTGAATTGGATCCTTTGTCGATGACTTAAGCCCATGAGAAAACAATATACTTGATTAAATTCCACGATTCTCCTTTTTAAAATATTCAAGTCAGAACAATCAATCATGGTTCCCTGACATGTAACCTAAGAAAATTTCCCTTAAACTACACAGAATTGAATTTCAGACTAAATTTAAAACGTGACATTCTGACTTAAAAAAAAATTGTAGATAGATACCTAACTCCAAAAAGAAAACACTTGGAGTTTGCCTGGAACTGAGAATTTAGTGTGTGGAAATGTGAGGAAAAGATGTGAGCATTGACACCAAAGTGCAATAAAGTACATGATGTGGTTTTCTCAGGGGGTGATTTTGCAACTTGAAACATTCCAGAAAGAGTTACTGATCACAAAGTTTCTTTTAGCTTCTAGCCTTAAAATACTTGGCTTCCAGGGAGCTCTTAGGGATATTTGGATAAATTAAATTATATTGACATTTTCTAAAAGTTGGCATAGGCTTCTAGCTGGTGTGGGCACATGTCAAACACAGGGCATTTGGAAGCATTCGGTTCTATAGCCAGTGAATATCCACATCAAACTGCCCCTTCCGACACCGGAGTCTCAAAAGTTGAATCACATTGCAATGGAAAAATCTGCCCCTTTTTCTGATTAAAAAAGCAGAAGCTTCCTCAAAAGATCAATCATAAAATTACCACATGACCTAGCAACTCGACGCCGATGTACTTACCCCCCCATAATTGAAAGCAGAGCCTTCAGCAGATAGTCTTACACCCAAGTTCAAGGCAGTGTTGTTAGCAAGAGCCCAAAGGGGAAAACAAGTCACGAGTCCACAGAGAGATGGTTGGACAAAGAAAAATGATTGACCCAGGCAATGCACGAGTACTCAGCCTGAAAAGGAAGTGCTGACATACGACACAACTGAAAACATGAAGCTGAGTGAAAAAAGCCAGACACAACAGAACAAATGGACGAGTCCCACATGGAATGTCGAGAATAGGCAAACTCGTAGACACAAAATTAGATGTGCGCTCATTGGAGTTGGAAAGGAGGGCGGTGGGGATTTATTGCCTAATGGGTAGAGTTTCACGTTCATCAACGTGACCCTGTGGCTCAGGAGGCTAAGACCTCTGGGGTGTGGACCTCATAGAGGTCAAGGAGCCAAGTAAGTGACACGCTGGGGGGTAACGGGGAGACAATCAAGATGAACAACTAAAAAAAAATAAATGCTGCTTCCTCCTCTCTCTTCCACCTGTCTGCCTACTCGGCTTCATCCAGCACCTTTCCTTTCAAAATGATGTATCTCTTTCATTTGTGAACTTATTATTAATTTTAAAGGGATGAATAAATAAATCTTTAAAATAGTAAAGAAAAAGAAGTTTCAGAAATCATGATGACAGTCACCCAAGACTCTGGATAGGATTAGTGTCACCAGGTCCGCCCTGGTGGAGCAGCAGTTTGGTCAGTCACCTCCTGCCAGAGAGGCCCACACACATCCCAGGGACCCGAGTTGGCGTCCCAGGGTCGGGGGATACGACCAAGTTGAACGATTAAATAAAATAAATAAAAAAGCTCCTCCCTTTTTCTTCCTACTCACAATCATTTTCCTGCCCACTTACAATCATTCTTGCTTATGACTTTCCTTAAAGAAAATTACTGTCACCTAATGGCACACTAAGAATGGGCAAAATAACAAAGTATATTATGTATATCTTACCACAATAAGAAGAAGATTGACAAGCTCCTACCTCAATAAAGCAACAAATACTTATTAAAGAAAGCTTGGAAGACCTCATGTAAGACAAAATAAAAAGGCAGTGCTATGAAGGGAAGACACGTCACTAGGAGGCTGTAATTTTTCTTTCCTGTGGTTATAAACCTATAAATTATGCAGATACATTCCCCGGATGACCCAAAGTCTTTTCATGAGCCATGACAATGACAATCAATAAAGATCAATAGACTCCAATCTTATCTGTGAACATTAATTTATTTAAACCAATCAACTCATGTTGGGTCTATACAACATTTTAGATAGTTTCCAAATTTCAATGAATTTTATAGGAAAGGCCCTTGTATATATGTTTTGACTTATTTCTGGAGAATAAATTCAAAAGCAGATGTGAAGTAAAATGACCAGGTCAAAGAATATAAACATGTTGTTAAAATCTCTTAATGCATACATACAATTCCTTCACCTTCCAGGAAGTTTGTGATTGACAGCAATAGTGGTCAAGTGTGAGAAGATTTCCTTGTACTCGCACTGTTTTTTATAATTTTATAAAATTATCTTCAAAATTAGTGAGACTCAATTGCATGAGATGTCATGGTACTGGACGAACGACAGTGCAAGTGTAAAATCTTTACTGTAAGATGAAAAAGAGGGGGGAAGAAATCAACAGGGAGGTGGCATATTTGAAGCTTAGCCATTTTCCACCACTGGGATCTGGGTGGCAAGGCCTCTGAGTGACATCCGGGCTCAGCTTCAAGCTTCCTCCGCTTTGCTCCTGACATAAAAGATGTTTCCCACTTTCTCAAGCATAGGCCCACTTCTCTTTTAAGATCCATCTCTAATAAACAGAGGTGGAGTTGTCTGAGCCACACACAGGCAAAAAGATGTCATGAGGTCCTTGAATATGGGTTTTGAGGGGATTATGGGACAGCCCCCAACCCCCCAGTGCCTCTGACACCCGGGAGTGGTGGGACCAGGGGCCAGGACTCTGGGATCTGGGTGGGAGAATGGGCATTTGGTGCCTTTTCTCAGTGAGAATGCCTTCTCTTGGGCCTGAGATCAGAAGAGGCAGGGCAGATGGACAAACCAGGTCTGGAATATGGTAACTTGTTTATGTAGTGCTCAATTCTTGAATAGCACCCAGATTTTAGAATATAGACATGTCTTCAGGTATGATAAAGCAATCACCTGAATTTGTGTACCACCTAAATCTTACCGTAGTTTTAAAAAAGTGTTTTGTTTTAATGACATAAAGACAATCCACTCAAAAACTGAGCAGAAGAGCTGAGCAATACCTTTCTAAAGGACACAGATGTCCAACAGGCATGTGGACAAAATGCTGTTCATCACTTGTCAGAGAATGCAAATCAAAATGACAGTGAGATATCAACTCACAACTGTGAGAATGGCCTATATCACAAAGACAAGAAACGAGTGATGGTGAAAGTGTGCAGAGAAAGGCACCTCCTGAGCTGTTGGCAGAAATGCTGGTTGGTGCTCTCACTTTGGAACAAGCAGAGGAAAGCTTCCAAAAATGAAAGAGAGCTGCTGTACCATCAGCAATCCCACTCCTGAGAATCTGTCCAAGGATTATGAAATGTTAACTCAAAAAGATGTATGCACCCCTGTGTTTAATGCGGCACTATTTACAGCAGTCCAGATGAGGAAACAGCCCAAGTGCCCACTGACAGATGAGTGGGTAGGAAGATCCGGTTTATACGTGCAATGTACTACTACTCAGCCATTAAAAAGGTGCAACTCTGACATTCACGGCAACATGGAGGAACTCAAAAAGGTATTTTGCTGAGTGAATGAAATAAGTCGAAAGCTAAAAGGCAAATATTGGGTGATTTCACCTATATCCAGACTATGGAAAAACAACACAAACTACCAAGCGGATAAAATTAGAATAAACCTTTGGATCTTGACAGGACAGCTGAGGTTATCAGAAGAAGAAGGGTGGGGGCTGGAATCCCGTGGGAGAGGAGGCTTATTTTCCCTTCCTTTATCGTTTTACTTAAAAAAAAAAATAAAATTGTGTCTGAGTTTTAAATACATTTTTGTGGTTTTAAGTCTCAAAACTGAAGTATGGAATTGGTAGTACATGAGCTCTGTCATCTTTATTACCCCGTGTTACATGCAAGACTTCAGGATCGGGGGTAGCTGGACAGAGCAGGAAGTGACAATCGACACCCCATGTGCTGCTTATTCTCCATGACAAACGGCGCTGCTTTTTCAGAAATATGGCCCCGGATTGGATCTGAGACTTTTCCAATGTAAAAACTGTCCTGTCGAGGTGCAAAGTTTAGAAAGAACAAGCTACTAAGAGGGCTTGCATGCTAAATGATCCTTCTGAAAAGAACGTAAAAAAGGACTTTGTTTTCCCTTTCTGAAAGTGAGGGGTTACCACACAGAGGGATGCAGTGTATCAATGCTGGAGATGAAAACAGTGAGAGCATCTTAATAAATGACTGAGGAGCTACTTTAATAATAAATAGTGTAGGATCAATTTTCTTAAAGAGTACTTACACTCCATTATAGTCTTTTGGGTTTTTTTTTTTTTTACTGATGTTTAGATGATCTGTCTAATTCATTCCATTTCTTTCTAACTATCTTAGAATTTTGGTTTGGTTTGGTTAGTGTCATCAATAGTAACTTACAGAGAGGTAGCACTGGGTTTTGTCCCCAGCAACTCCTCTGAGCAAGCCGGAATCACCAACCCCACAGACCTAAGTGCTCCTGGAAGGAAACACACATACGTCAATCAGAGAATAGAAAATATAAATAGAGTATAGAATATAGACTAATACATATTCTATATTCTAAATTATCTTAATATATACATGTAATAATATAAATCATCTATATAAATTACAGCATAAAATATATAAATAATAAACATATATAAGCCTTTTTTAAATTAAAACAGCATGAAGATATTTAACTAAATATGTCAACTGATACCAGAAGCAATAATAGAGATGCCAACTAGTCAAGAGAGTTGACCCAACTGCTTGAATAACCACAGTTCTCTGAGCATTTTTGTTCCAAACGCAAAAATTCCCAGGAAATGAAGAAGACAAGTGACAAGGGTCTCAGACTAAAATAATTTCATTTTGCTTTGTTCCCTCAAGTAGGGAAAATGGACATTTTTTTTTCAGTAGGTTGCTAAGGTGTGATTTGAGAAATGCCTACCAAAAAGCACAGCATTCCCTCACCAGTTGGAATCCAAGGATCTAGTCTATTTTTCAGTCAAAGATTTCATTTGTTAATAAAACAACTTATAAACAGCATTTGCATTTTGATGACTGCATTCAATTATTTCTCTTCCTTTAAGACTTTTTCTGATTTTTCCCATATGTTAATGAATTTCACACCACTTTTACCCACAGTTGTACACATTTTCATATTGTATTTTTTCACCTTTTTTTTTTTTTTTACACATTTTCAGTGTGTCTTCCGCCAACTTAAATGTTTTTCCCTATAAAGGAGTGGCTTTCACATTCTCTTTAGTAAAAAATTATTTTATCAAATCTTTTATAATTTGATGGGATACCCACCCAGCCTAGGACTATCATACTAATTTATTCACAATATCTACAATGAAATTGTTTTCAATCTTTAATAGCTTCAGCAATGCTATTATAATTATCTTTGTATAGAATTGAAAAATTAATTTCATTAGAATAAATTCTGAGGGGCAAATTTTTCTGAGTGGAACTCTTTTTTTGTTTATTCGGGATATTCATTGTTGGATTTCTTTCCAGAAAAAAAAAAAAACACAATTTCTCTTGCCACTGAGAGTTCTGATTTTCCAAATCCTAGCTAGCAGTTTGTTTTGTCAATTGCATTAATTTAATTTTATGGGTGTGAAATGATAATATATTGATTCCATTTGAATTGCTTTAAATTTTAGAAAAGATGGTGATTCGTCAGATTTTGGTATCCTTTTAGTGTCTTATTTTGTTTAAACCATCCCTTTTCTTTCAATTTCTTCTCTTGAATACTGATGTTTAGCTCTGTTCTAGTAAATTTGCTTGAATCCTTCATCTATTAAAAATAACAATTTGCCTATTAATTATTTCAAATATTTTATTTATCTTATATGATTTTTAGAAATTGAACTAAATTAATCTACTCTATTACTGAATCAAAATTATTTTCATACATGGTTCTCTTCTTTTTCTCCTAATTTTCCTAGTATTATTATTAGTTTACCAGTGAGTCTACTCATTGTTTATTATCATAATGCATTTAAGGTCTAGATCTGAGTTATTTTTTTTTTCATTTTGATTTCTAATTATCCCCAAGCATTCATTAAATAATTACTACTTCTCCATTCGCTTAGTTAATATTTATTGTTAGCCAAGTTTTTACACAAAATTTTCTATTCCTGCACTCTCTATCATGTTTAAATTTATTTCTGTTTTTAAACCAAAGCCATTCATGATATTTATTTCCTTATTTACACTAGTCTGTGCGATCTAAAAATATTCAATAAACATTCTTTTTTTTTTTTTTTTTTTTTTTTTTTTTTTTTTTTTTTTTTTTTTTTTTTTTTTGGTATTTTATACGGAGGGAACTATTTTAGAATTATATTTACCATTCATGTATATTTATTTTTGAGACACTATGTAAGAGTAATATTTATCAGATTTTTATAAATATTTCTGTAGCTTTAATCAAAAATAAATCAGATCTGAAAATTAATGCAGGGAAAATATATTCTTTTTTATACTCAATCATGTAATTCAGTTGTTTACTTCCTTTTAATGTTTAGCATTTTCTAATTTTGTTTTGTACTCTTATACATCTTGTACATCTTATACATATCTAGGATAATCCTGGAGTGTTATATAGTTTTGGTTGTATTGCAAATGGGACTGCCTCAAGCCAATTACCAGTTACTTGTGGTTATTTTTACTAGAAATACTTTAGAGATTTATGGATTTAGCCATTTCTGGGCATTTTCTGGCTCTTCTTATATTTGTAATACTTTTAGTTGAAATTCTTCGTTTTTTTTCAGGTTCAAGTTAAAATTATGATTTTGTTTTTGATTTTATAATATTGCTTCTCTACAGTATTTTTGAAACAGTGTTTGAATAAGGATTTCTTAAAGATATGTTAAATAATGTTAACAAAATTTATTTGTGTCGGTTTTAAGTAGAATGCTTTGAAAGTTTTTCTAGTACAGACTAGTAAAATTTATCATGTTAAAAACATTCCTCTTTCTATTTTAAAGATTTTTCCAGAAAAGAACATTGAATTTTATTGACTATTTTAATCTTTTATTAAAGTCATTTAAATTTTGTTTCTAGTTATTTAAATTATGCATTTTATTCACAAAGTTATCCATATTAAATAAGACATATTAGTAGGAAAACACTACCTGTTTGTAGTAAACAATTCTTTGAAAATGGGGTCATTTTGTATTAATAGATATTTCCATATTTCTAAGAATTTTTCCTAGAGAAAGATTTGCATCATATTGTTGTAGTGCTATGAAGCTTAAGAACAGGACTGGTTTTGTTTGCTACAATATAAAGCTTAGAAATATTTAACTTAAAATTTTTTCTTTGAGTTGAATTTGGTTTTTATTTGAAATTTTGAAAAAAATCATTGTTAATTAATTGAAGCAAGAAAAACAGTTTCTCAACTAATCTTAAATTCCTCCTTAAATACTGCTTTCTTGATATTCTGAGCCTTCTATTGTATCATTTGAAACTAAGTAGCTTTCATAAAGTTATCCACTTAACTTGAATGTCCAAATATTCCTCATTAAAGTGAGCAATATTTTTCCTAATGATTTTTAGTCTCTTAATTTTTTTCTGGTGAACACGTTTTCCACTAAAGTTGAAAGTGAATTTGCTATTTTTTGTCTTTTCAAAGTGATCTCTGCTTTAATATTTGAAATGTTTTCTTATTCTATTTGTTCGCTTCTGTATATATTTTTCCTTGAGGTTTTTTGCTTTTTTTCCTAGAAGTATGCTTCCAGTTTTTGAAATTTTGCTTTTCTTATTAATAAAGACATTTAACACAGTAAGTTTTCTCTATACCTTTCCTTTAAGTTCAAAGCTGTGATGGTTAGTACCTTTATTTTCCATATTTTTAAGTAATTTTTTATTCTATTTTCATTTCTTCCCTGACCAGGTGATAATTCAAAGCTTTGTTTCACTGGTAGTTATTCAGGATTTTTTATTTAAAATAAAATATTAACTCCTCTTTTTGCAGTGATGCTGTATAATGTAGTGTATATAATTTTTGATATTTTTCCTTTACTAAAAATTTCTGTCAATTATTTTCTGGAAAGTTTTCCATATTCTGTGTTTTCCCTTTAAATTTATATCATAAAATTGCTCATTCAACCTTATTCATTGTAATTTTCAGTTTTGAAAATTCTCAGCTCTTTTTTTCTCTTTGTCAAATGGTTATGGTGGGTTAAGAATTTCTGCTATAATTTTCATCTTGTAGTGCTCTTTATCTACTTTGTTGCAATGTGTTTTAGTTCATAGATATTTAATTCTTATGTTTTAAATGATTATTTTGCCCTTTGAGCTTACATAATAAATTCACTTTAATGCTCACCTCGTTTTGCTTTATATTCTGCTTTAATATTATATTTGAGTGGTATTTTCTAATTCAATAAATTATTTTTATGCTTTTCCTGCATACTTGACTTTCTCTTTTAAGTAGAAAATTCTTGGATTTTCCTTTAAACAATTTAAATAATTTACAACCTAAACAATTTTAATAGGAAAATTTAATCCATTGGCAAAGATTCTTATAATTATTATGTTTAAACCACTGTGGCCATATTTCACTCTTAGTATTCTCTCAATTTAGGGGGATCTATTTCTTTTTAAGTGTTTCACTTGGGAGTCATATTTAAAGTTTTATTTCACTTGATTCTTAAAAGAAACAGAAAAATCGTATTTTCATGAACATATAACTGTCATTGTAGAGAAAAATCAGACACTTCGAATTTTACACCTTTTCCCTCTCCTTTGATTTCCTTCTTTTATTGCTCTCAGCTTGTATATCTCAGAGAAATCACTGAAAAAAACATTGTATTTTTCTGCCACTGATGCTGTTTATTCCCTAAATCTGGAAGTGCTATTTGAAGGTGAGGTATATGGTCCAGGAGTTTATGCAGAATTTCCAGCTACGAAATCTAGGAGATAATCTATAAGGATTTCTCTCTCTCTCTCTCTCTCTCTCTCTCTCTCTCTCTCTCTCTCTCTCTCTCTCTCTCTCTCACACACACACACACACACACACACACACACACACACGTTCTACATAGTTTTCCACTGCCTTTGGGAAGGTTACAGTCTCAATAGCTACATTTAATTTTGTCTTCATCGAAAGCACTTTTAAAAAGCAGAAAATCGCCATTCTTGACTGCATTTTCAATAGGAACACAAATACAACAAGCGAAATCATGTCAGCGGCTGGTATTTATCTCCCACTTAACTCTAGGAGCACGTGGTTGCCTTCCCCTCCACTGGGGAATTTTCGAGTTACTAGCTGGCTGCTTTTTCTGTGCTTGTCGGAGTCCGTGGGCCCTTGCTGGGAGGAGCATGGAGCTGAGAATTCAAAATTTAGCTCTGCCACCGATGCAGGAGCTTCTGAAAATCCAGATGCTCTCAGAGAGTTGCTGAGAGTAGCCGAAGGGGCCACTCTCTGGAGATGCTATCCCAGACCTCTGTTCATTTATTTATATATCTATTGATCTAATTCTGTCTTTATTTATAGCCTGTCTGTTACATAACTGTCCTGCACAATTGAGATTCTTTTTTGGAATGAGATGTGGTATACTTTACATAGTCACCACTGACAATTCCAGTTTCCAGTCTCAGCTCTTCATTGGTGGGAATTCTAGTGGCTTACAGCTTAACCAGTGGTCTAAGGCACTTGGTTTCCGTAGGATAATTGTCAGATCACACATGCTTTGACCTTTTGCTATTAGCTGCCTCACGTCAGATTTTTTAAACCATGTTTTTCCACTTGCTTTTCTTTTTTTTCTTTCATGATATTTACAGAGAGCTTAATGTATCTTTATTGTACATGGGCTTTTCCAGCTTATCTTTCAATGATATTCTGATCTGTGGTCTTCCCCACCCTGTGCTTCTAGTCTGTCCTAGATTATTCTATTTGTAGCAACTACTACACTCCTGTTTTCAAAACCCAACAATTTTAGCTTTGTCTCATTCTTCTTTATTTCAGAATAAAGTCTGTGGTTTTGGTCACTGATTTTAGGAAAAGGGATAGGATCTTTAGTGATTTATTTTTTATTTGAAATGTGTGTTGAGTAAGGTTTTCACTTATTTTTTGAGAAGGCTCTTGTCTTTCTCTTTTAGGCTTTTCTGCATTCATTGAAGACTTTCTATATCTCTGATATTGTAATCGGTTTCTCAGTGGTCTTAACAGAGGGGCGTTCCCTTCAGTCACACACACTCCATCACCTCCTCAGAGCGCCGATGGATCCAAGTGACTTGACTTTTCCAAAAGAACCTGGCTAGCTTGCAAATTACCTTGTGAAACAACACATTTTATCCATTACTGTAACTGTGCTTGATAACAAAACACAACTAAAGGTCATTACCTACGGAAAGGGAGACAAACATGAAAACTCATTTCGTTCTTTTAGAGCCCTGCAATCTCAGGGCTGTAATCTCAGCGTTTACAAGTCACCTCTGAAACACCTTTTGCTTTACTAAAGATCAACCTTTTATGACCAATCATTTAAATATAATTCTGCTTCTCAGCATGGGCGTGTGATTCTCTTACAGAAAGACTTTGGATGTGGCAACCAATAATCATCCCTTGGGTTTCAAATGAGTGTTCAGATGGCCCACGACAAAACCTTCCTGCTTTTAAGCAGCCTGGGATTGGCTTCCACACTGTCAACGTGACCATCTGCCTTCTCATCAGATCTTTCTCCTGTGTGTTGCTGTTTTCTAACCTTCCAAGGAATGCGTCTGAGGAGTAAATTCAAAATAACCACGTGTTGGCACACCCTGGTCGGGTAGCAGTTAGGTCCACCACCTCCGGCGGAGCGCAGTCCACATGCATCCCTAGGACCCTGGGTTCATGTTCCGGGGAGGGAGGAACAACCAGGATGTCTAATTAAAAAAAAATTAATGAATGCTTTTTCCTTCTCTCTCTTCCTTTTTGCCTTCATTCCTGCCTGCCCCTTTCCTTTATAAATAAACAACCAGGCACAGGTGTTGCTGTGTTCAATCTCAAACCACTCCCGCATTGTCCCCGCCCCAAACCATCCTCAAATCTGAGCCCCATCTTTGTGCCTTCTCTTCTTAAATGCCTAAAATGAAAACACTGGAGAAAGGAAAGAGAAGGAAGGCTTCTCTCCTGCGTGTGGCCACTGCCACCTTGGAGCAAAAGGGAATCGGCCGGGTCAGGTCACTGTGATTGATCGTTTGCAGTTCATACAAAAGCACCACGCTAGCATCCTCCTTCCTGGAAACCGGAAGCTGAATGCCTCTTCTAAATATGGCCAGCATGACTATTTGGAGCCCTGCAATAAATAGTGTTATTGCTGTAAAGCTGAGCAAGCATGGCATTTCTGACTGCCTCTCCTTTTAAATGGGGTTCCATAAATAGTGTCTTCTGTGTAGCATTTAAATACCGCCAAGCATCACGTTTCTGTTAATACAAATGTGTGACCCAAGTCATCCACTCCTATAAATATTTTCCCTCACAATCTGAGCATTAATGGCCACACTCCTTTCCCATCACCCCCTAAACAGGGGAGACGGTCAAGTGGGCCTTCCAAGGCTGAAAATGGAGCTGAGGTGCATTTAAACACCTTCCTCTGCATCGTTCCAAAGATTCAACACCAACAGAGATCAGTATTTCCCAAAGTGGACTACCCTGAGTCCAAAGATGCTTCTTTGAAAAGGGCTTCTTTTGGGAATGATTGTGGGGAAGCAGCCTTCTTCACAAAGACTCAAGATTTATTCCACAAATATTTATTGAGTAGGTGACAAGGTCTGATATGATTCAGGGATCAGGCATCAAACCAAGAGCAAATCAGACTTTAGACGGTGGGGAAACTTAATTGTCTCTGACAAGCGTGTCCTATTGTTTCCTATGGCTGTGTAATAAAGTTACACAGACTTCAAGTGTTGACTTAAAACTACAGAAGTATATCCTCTTACCGTCTGAGCACCAAAAATCTCTGGGTCAGATGGTCCCTCTGGAGTCGCTGGGGATGTGCTTCTCGCCTCTTCCAGCTCCAGGGTCTTACAGCAGGCCATGGCTTGTGGCCCCATCCCCACCCCTGCTTATTGCCTTCTCCTCTTCCATTTGTGTCAAATTCCCTCAGCCCGCCAGGTGTAAAGCCTTTTGTGAGTGCATTTAGGGCCCTCCTGGATAATCTCTCATTTTAAGATCCTTAATCACCTCTACAAAGGAAACAGCATTAAAACTAGATATCTTGGGAGCATTCAGTCTCTTATATAGAGAAGGGCCCCTGAGCTGTGCTGTGTCACAATGGCTTTTCTGCTTTGACCTTGAAAGCCTCTATTTGAGACATACCTGCTGCCACCCAGAGACCTTGGTCCACAGAACCAGCTGTGGAAAATGCTGGCCCAGGGCTGTTTTTATAGGCGGGAGAGCTGACCTGATGGCC
>RJWH01006781.1:7699-49298 GCA_004363575.1 Solenodon paradoxus
TCTCTGGGCGCCTCTCCCTGCCTGGCCCCGCCCCTTCGCCCCGCCCAATCTCCCTAGGCGCCCCTCCGGCATGGTCCCGCCCCTCGTCCCGCCTGGCCCCGCCCCGCCTCCCTAGGCGCCCCTCCCGGCATGGCCTCGCCCCCCATCCCGCCTGGCCCCGCCCGACCTGCCCCGGGCACCCTGCTCCCCGACCCAAGCTCGCCTGTTGCCCTTGGAGGTTGCGACCAGGTCCGAGGCCGGCTCACTCTCCCTAGGGCGCCACGCCCCTGCCCCGCCACTCCTCCCCCTCCCCCGTGTCCCCGGCCGGCCCTCCCACGACGCCCGGTTCCCTCAGAGCCCTCGGCGGACCTCCTGGTGAATCTGAGCCGCTGCCGGCGGCTCATCGTGGTGCTGTCGGACGCCTTCCTGGGTCGGGCCTGGTGCAACCACAGCTTCCGGTGGGTCCCGCTTGGGGTCGGGCGGGCCCCCGCCGCGCGCGCCCCTGACGGTCCCGCCCCCGCAGGGAGGGCCTCTGCCGCCTGCTGGAGCTGACGCGGAGACCCATCTTCATCACCTTCGAGAGCCAGAGGCGCGCCGACACGCACCCCGCGCTGCGCCTGCTGCGCCAGCACCGTCACCTGGTGACCCTGCTGCTCTGGAGGCCCGGCTCCGTGGTGCGGGCCGCGCTGGCGCTGGGCCGGGGTTCCAGATGGGGAAGCCCCGCAAGCACCGGGTCTGGGAGCACCTGGACCGCCCCCTGCAGAGGGCGCCCTGTCCTGGTGCGGGGAGGGGGCTCCTCTGAGGCCCTGGAGCCAGGGGCTGCGACGTGTACTCTTTGGGACCGAGCGCTCCCCGTGTTTGCACCCCCACGCTGACGCCCCCTCCCCAACCCCAGACGCCGTCCTCTGATTTTTGGAAAGAGCTGCAGCTGGCGCTGCCAAGGAAGACACAGTTCCGAGCAAGGCAGGGCGACCCGCAGACGCAGCTGCAAGATGACAGGGACCCCATGCTGATTATGCCCGGCCGTGTCCCTGAGGGCCGGACCCTGGAACTGGACCCTGACCCGGAGGGAGACCTAGGTATGCCCACTGGCCCCAGCCCTGACCCTGATCAGCCTCTGGGTGGGGGAGCCAGGCAGGGTCCCGCCCTGCAGCCGGTGGAGGTCAGGCAGGACCCCAGCGCCCAGGCCTCCCTGCCACCACACAGGAGTGAGCAGGGGGTGACCTGGTAGAAGGCAGGCTGTGGGCAGCCAGCCTCAAGCCCACGCCACCCTCCCCAGGTGTCCGAGGGCCTGTCTTTGGGGAGCCGTCAGCCCCACCGCGTGCGGGCGGGGCGGTGCTTGGAGAAGGCCGGGCCGGTGAGGTGGATGTGTCCGATCTTGGCTCCCGAAACTACAATGTCCGTACGGATTTCTACTGCCTGGTGTCCAAGGACGACGTGTAGCCCCTGGGGGAGCCACAGGGCGGTCAGGACAGCTGCTGGGGCTCGGTGGGTCTTCGCTCAGCAGGTCTGCTGCCCTGGGACCCTCGGCAGAAGGCAGTGGCCCCTCGCCCCTCCTTGTGTCCGAAAATAAATTTATTTGGGATCCCAAGGGGACTCGGCCTCTTGCCCTGGGGCAGGGAAGGGGCACCACGTCCTGGCCACGCCGCCTCAGCCTGATGCTTTCCGTCTCCAGGCCACAGGCCCTCCTCCCTCCCTTTTCATCCCTGCTGCCGCCCAGTCGTGAAATCTGTCTGTCCATCAGCCCTGTCCTCCTGCTGTCCTGAGCCAGCTCGAAAGTGGCTCTGGCGGTCGCCTCCTGGGCCCTCGCCTATCCCTGTTGGGGGTCCTCCCCCGCCCTGCTCCAATACAAGCAGGGGAAGGGGAAGGCAGGCCCCTGGTGTCTCCAGGTCCAGGGTTTTGCCGAAGACTTTTGTAAAGCATCAGAGGGAACCTCTCAATGGACAGCCCAACCTGGTGAGATGGGTGACCCCAGAACCTACTGAACCCCCGGCTTCAGGGGGACAACACGATAGCCCCTGTTTGGGGCACTCCGTGGGCACAGCCAGAGGGCAGCTCTGGTCAGGGGAGCTGACAGCCACTCCAGGAGTGACCATGTCTCTGTTCACAGGTTCCTGGCTCTGAGCCTCAGTGGGCTGGGCTGCCTCTTCTGCTGCCCCGTCTCGTCCCCTCTCTCGCCGTCTCTCCCCCGGTCCTGTGTCCCCCGCCTGGAGCACTCTCAGGAGCAGGTGGCACGACTGGGCCCTGGGTCTGGTCCCCAGGCGGGGCCGGGTACTGAGGCAACGGGCTATGCTGCTGTGTTCACGGCCACCTTTATTCCCAGCGCCCACTGCCCCGAGGCACTGACTGGCCACGCCAGTCTATGTCTGCGATGTGACCTGGCCACCACCCCCTGCACCACAGCAGCCTCAAGGCCCACCACCCACCCCCTGCCCTGCAAGTCCCAGCCATAAGCCCCGCTTCCCTCCTGGTGGCCCCAGCTCTTCGAAGATGCACAGGGGTTCAGTGACAGGCCCAGGCCGTCAGCCTCCTCCCCTGGCTGGCCGGCAAGCAGCCAGAGTCGGGACCGTGCCTTGGAGGCTGGCCTGCGTTGCGTGCTCCTTCTCCAGGACGGTCTCTCCTATGGACCCAGGAAGTCCTCCTTCCGATACCCCTTCTGCAGTGGAGAACGGCCCAGTCAGGAGCTGCCCGCTGGCCCTGTTGTTCTCTGCCTGTCCTCCCCAATGCACTGGGTGTGGTCTGGACCCCTGGCCTGCATCTGTCTGGGTCCCTGGTCGCCCTCTGCAGGGCCACCTGTCCTGCCTGTCAGGCTCTCGTGGGCCTGCCTGCCTCTGAGCCCACTTCTGCCCGGGGCCGCCCCAGCTCGCCAGGACCTACCGCCCGAAAGTCTCGGTGGAGTTTGCTGTATTGCCACAGATTGGCCAAGAGGCTGGACGCTGCCCGGGAGGACTTGTCGCTGTCAGGGCTGGGAGAGAGCCAGGGTCAGCATGGGGACAGGTATGGCCAGAGGGGGTAAGCTGGCCGGGCTCACCTGTCCCGCTTCTTCTTGATGAAGATGAGCTTGCGCAGTCCGTCGAAGTAGAGCAGGTCACGGGCGGCGATGGGACTGGCCACCACCAGGTTGTTGAGCACAGCGATGATGTTGACCAGTGCATCCACTGGGGGTGACTTCTCCCCCACGCTGCCGGGCAGCTTCTCGATGAGGTGACTCACCACCTTGGTGGCTGCCAGGGAGTCGGGAGGTCAGCGCCTAGCCCACTCCTAGCCACGTGGGTGCCACCCCCCAGGCCAGTGGACCAGCTGCCCCGGGTCTGGTCTGCCAGCCCACTGGACAGCAGCAAAGACTAGATGCAGGGGCCCGGCTCACACATCTCGTCCTTGTTCCTCGCATTCCGAGACAGGTTGCGGATGAGGCCAGTCAGCGAGCGCAGCTGGTGGTGGTCAGCGGTCCGGACTCGGTCCAGCAGTGGGTTCAGGATGCGTTCCTGCTCCAGGGCCAGGCGGCTCAGCACGCCCGCCCACTGCAGGGGGAGGCTGGTGAGGGCCTGCGGGGTCGGAGGGTGCCCCGTCCCCCCAGGCGACTCAGCCAGGGCCCCCACAAGTGAGGCGTCAGACCTTCCCAGGCGCCTGCCGCAAACTCTGGGGCATGCTGCCGTCAGGTGGCGGCTCACCTGCGCCTGCCCCAGCTCTGATGGTCTTGGTCTCGCCCTGCATGCGCGCTTGCCTCCGCCGGTCGTCCCCTCCCCAGCAGCCCTGACTCCCTGAGCCAGCGGCGTCCCCAGGGCCCTCACCCTGCGATCGCCCGCGGTGATGTTCTGCAGCGCGCCGGCGGCCGCCTCGGTGGTGTGGCGGTTCAGCTCGCAGCGCTGCAGCAGGCGGTTGTAGAGCCCCACGATCTGCGGGCTCCACAGCCACTCGAGGCCCTTGGGGTCCTTGGACACCTCGGCGAACGTGAGCGCGTCGGCCGTGAGGGGCAGCTGCGCGGAGGGCGCGAGGGGAGCGTCAGCCGCGTCGGGACCCGCCCCGCCAGCCCGCCCGGCCTCCCGCCAGCCCGCCAGGCCGTGGCCCACGCCCACCTCTCGGAGCCGCCGGCTCTGCGGCGTGAAGCAGCCCACCATCTCGCCCGGCGGTGCCCCGGCCGCCTCCCGGCGGCCCCGGCCCTCCAGCCGCTGCAGCGCAGACGGCGGCATCTCGTCGTACAGGCGGTAGGACAGGTTCCTCAGCACGCACACCGCGTTCTCCACGCTCTGCGGAGGCCGGCACAGTCAGAGCGCCCAGGCCCCCGCGCGCCCAGGCCCCCGCGCGCCCAGGCCCCCGCGCGCACCCAGGCTCCCCCCCCCCCCGCGCGCCCAGGCCCCGCGCGCACCCAGGCCCTGCGCAGCCGCGCCTCACCTTGTCCTCGCACTTGCCCACGTCCAGGGCGTGGTTGATGTAGGTGACCAGGGCGTCCACCAGCCCATGGCACTCACGCATCTTCTGGCGAGTAGCCTGGGAGGCCGAGCTGAGGTTCCTATGGGTGGAGGCACGTCAGAGCCCACAGCCCCAGCAGAGACCCCGCAGGCCCCGCAGAGACTCCCCCTCCTCCACAGAGACCCCAAGGGCCCTCAAGGCTCCACAGAGACCCCAGAGGCCCCCCCGCAGAGACCCCAGAGGCCACCCCTTCACCCCTGTGGAACCCCCACTGACTCCCCGGCAAAGCCCCCACCACCGGGAACCACTCCAAGACTGAGCTCCTGAGTGCCCCTTGACCCTGAGCTGAGCCATGGGCCCTGCTGCTCCTGGTCCCTGGTGGACACTGCTGGCCTGTCCCTTTGCGCCCCCCTACGGCTCCTGCTGTGTCCAGCGTGAGGACGGTCAGAGCTTCTGGAGCTGGTGTACCTCAGTCTGCAGCCCCACCACTCACCCCTGGCAGAGCCCGTTGCAGCCTGTTACCCGCATCCACCTGTGCCTGCTGGCTCTGTCCCTCCCCCTGCCCAGGACTGCCTGTCGTTGGGACCTGGCCTCAGGGGCCTCTCCTGCAGACTCCCGTCCCTGGCACCAGGCCTCCGCTGGCAGGGGCACCTGAGGAAGCCGGTGGCGTTGTAGAAGATCTCGGCCTCGGAGGCGTTCTGCTGGGTGAGGGGCGGTCCCCCCACGCCCGAGAGTGGGCTCAGCACCAGGTCTGTGAGTTGCTCCAGGGTGTCCCGGGCCAGGCGGTCCTTTAGGTGGTCGCTGGAGGACAAGTTCCACAGGATCCCTGGCGGGGGCCAGACCACATCAGGGGAGCCTACTAGCCTGCCAGGCAGTTCGGGGCACAGAGAGGAGGCCCCAGGCTCACTCTCCAGGGCCCAGCTGGGCAGTTTGCACCTCATCCAAGAGCTGCTGGGAGAGCCGGCGCGACGGTGACGTGCGGCAGGGACAGCGCTCGGGACCTGGGCCTGGGGCAGCTTCACGGAGACCTGGGGGAAGGCTGGGGACTGGACAGGGACAGTGGGAAAGGACGAGGGAGGGGCCGGACACCTGTGACGTTCTTGCGCAGCTCGTCGTCCTGCTGGCGCAGCGTCCTCAGCAGCTCAAAGATGCCGTTCTCCTCCACCAGTGCCAGCTTGTTTTCTGCGTTGTCGTAGATGAGGTTGCGCATGGCGCCCGTGGCGTGACGCTGCACCTCCTGGTCGGCGTGGTTGAACAGCTTCACCAGCCTGGGCGCCGCCTGAAGGCTGCGGGCCTGCAAGAGGCGTGCGTGTGGGCACAGCCGTGTGGGCACGGCGCGCGTGCAGACAGGTGCGTGTGTGCTGTGTCAGGGCCAGAAACGTGTGCGCCTGGCGCCCGGCTCCCTCCCGCCGCTCCGCTCGGGCCCTGTGGGCACACAGGGTCTGCCCCGCCCCGCCTGTGGCTGGGCCTGCTGTCGGGAGGCCGGGGAGGTAGGGGGGTGGGGGGGTGGGCGTGAGGTGGGTGCAGGGCCCCAGGCGGGCAGTCACCTGCTTCTTGGCGGCGGCATCGCTGTAGCACTTGTGCTGGATGTAGGCGGCCCCCAGCACCTGCAGGTTGGGGTCTGAGGCCATGAGGTACTTGACTGCGGAGGGCAGGTCAATGTCATCAAAGCTGCAGGGCAGGGGCAGGGGTCAGCGGACCTGGGGCCGCCCAGGACCAGGGCAGAAGCCCCTCCCTGGCCGGGCCGCTCACCCGCTGCTGAGCCTCTGCAGAGTGCGGTGGCCGCTGTAACTGTCCAGCCCGCGCATGTCGGGCAGCTGGCCTGCGTCGGCCAGGCTGAGGCTGAGGCTGCGCAGGGAGGGAGCCCGGGCCATGGGCTCCAGGACCCCCGCCGGGGGCCCCCCTGCGCCCCCGCGGCTGCGATGGCTGCTCTGGAATCGCTGCAGGGTCCGCATGGCGGGGGCCCGGATGGTGCGGCTCGGGGGCGCCTCGGAGGCTTCTGGCCAGTCCAGGCCCCCTGCCCGGCCGGAGCTGGAGCTGGCCTGGCGCTCGTAGGCGAAAGCCCTGTAGGAGGGGGCGGCCAGAGGCTCCAGCTGCTCAGACACCACGCTGTAGCCGTCGTCCAGCGCCCCCGGCCCCAGCCGCATGGAGCGCAGGGACAGGGTGTCGTAGTCCACCCGGCTCCCCGTGCCACCACGCTCGTGGAAGGACACAGGCCGGGCGGGCACGGGCGCGGCTGGCGGGGCTCCCCTGTAGCCCACCGCCCCAAAGGCGCTGCTCCCGTTGTGCGCAGCGCTCAGCCTGCGGCTGGAGCTCAGGTCCACGGCCGAGCGGGAGGACCAGGAGGCCGGGCTGAAGGCAGGCTTGGCGATGGGCCGGAAGGTCTGTGGGGGAGGACGTGGGGCAGTGAGGGGCTGGCCGGAGCGAGCCCCTGCCTGCAGAGGCCCCGGCAGAACCGAGTGGAGAAGGTGTCACTCACCGAGCTGCTGTCCCCATTGAGACCCTGGGAGCGGGAGCTGAAGCCAGTCTGCAGGGTGTGGTACTGACCCCGGGCCGTGCCTGAGGACGGACGTGTGTGGGAGCCTGGACAGATGGCAGTGCCGACCTGCTGCCCCTCTACTACGACCCCGGGAGCATCGGGGCCCCTCAGATGCACGGCAGGCCAGGCAGACCCTAGGACCTTGGCCCTGGTCCCCTGCCGGTTTGTCTAGTCCTGTGGCCGCGGGGAGTGACGCTGTGCTCCACGCGGACACGCAGGCCCCGGTCAACCAACCCTGAGGGGAGACCCTGGGGACTGGGTGGGGAGCTGACAGGTGGCCAGGGGGTGGTGGACAGAGAGGCACGTGGATGGGGAGGGTCCTGGCCAGGGCCCCAGGAGGGTGGGTGCACGGAGCCCGGAGTGGGGACGGGCCAACGAGCGCTGGACAAATGGACAGAGGGATGGAGGCGTGGAGAACAGGTAACTGGATGAACTCGGGGCAAGTGGAGTGGACAGATGGAGGGTATGGCTGGTCAAATGGACCAACGGGTGGGCATGGGAGGAGCCGGAGAAGTTGGGGAAGATGAAGATGCCACCAGCAGAGCAGTGAGCGTGAGCTTGGGTGGGGTGGGCACCCCTTTGGATGGCCAAGCATGCCTGGGGGATCAGCTTCTGCTGGGTCCCTCAGACGGCGAGGGCCAGGTGGCTGGCCGAAGGGACTCGGGACAGCAGAGGGGAAGGGAAGGGGCCTGGGACCCTCTCCCGCCTGTGCCAGCGCCCCACCCAACCTGCTTCCCAGAGCCAGTTAATGAGGCTTCGGGCCCATTAACCCTCTGACGCTACTGAGGCTTAGCTGGGGGGCACGCCCCTGCCGGGGGACCTTACCCCCACCCCCAAATTATCATCCTCCTCCTAATTGGCAGGGTGACCAGGGTGATAATTAACCCCTCCCTGCTCCCTCCTCCACCCCATGACCCCTGGGCACCCAGCCGGGGCTCAGCAAGGCTGAGGTTCAGGAGGGGACTCAGGTCCCAGGCTGCCCTGGTGGCCCAGCCCCCACCCTGGCTGACCCTCTTCTTCCAGCTGGTGGCAGGAAACGGGTCCCAGCCCTGATGTCCTGGGAGTTCCCTGCCTGTCTGTCCTCCATCCTGCCGCGGTGGCCGTCAGGCAGGGGGCAACTGGGGGCACAGAACAGCAGGTGCTGGCGCAGCTCACCTGTGGGGTCCTCAGGGGAATGCACACATACACGTGGGAGGAGCAGATTCCTCCACAGGTGGGTCTGACTGCAGGCGAAGTCCCCACCCACCGCTCTCACGGAGAATATCTGGGTCACCTCCTGCGCTGGCTGCCAGTCCCCCGAGACCCTGCTGGCAGCGCCGGCCGGCCTCCCAGACCCCGATTCCTCTGCCCGCCTGCTCCCAGGCTGCGGCTGCGGGGACTTTGTGCTGCCTCCCGACGGGCGTGTGTTTGCCCGTCTGGGGCTGCGAGTTCCGGGTCTGCCTGCGTGTGTCCACCCCAAGTCCCTCTCCCGCCAGTCGTCCGGCAGGGCGCCTGGCTGGGGGCAGTGAGGCCCAGCCAGGCGCCCCGCAGACCCCAGGGTCCCTGCCACAGCCAGGGCCCCACCCACGGCTTCTCCCACGCCAGGCGGGTGGGGCGGTGACTCAGTGCGCGCGGCCGTGAGTCAGGGCACAGGCCCCACCGTGGCCTCTGGCCCTCACGCCACCACGCCCGCAGAGCCATCTCTGCCCCCACTGCTGTCCCCTCAGCTGCTGCCCACCCTGCTGGTGTCCACCTACCTCTGGTGGCCTCGGCCGCGCCCTCGGGCTCGGCGGCCCCATTGTGCCGAGACTGCTGGCCCAGCTGCAGGAGTCGAGCCCGGACCTGCTCCTGGACGCGGGCTGCCCGGAGCCGCTCGGCCTCCGGCCCCTCTGCACCCCGGCGGTCCAGCTGCAGGTCTGAGGGCAGTGCCAGGGAGCACACTCCGGCCTCGGGCTGCAGGGCCGACAGCAGGAAGTTACCATCCTGCATGGCGGCAGGCGCGCCGGGCCGAGTCCGTCTGCCTTGGGCCACGGCGGCCGCTCAGCCTGAGCTGTCCTCACTGTCTTGTCCTGTGCAGCCGGGCCCGCAGTCCCTCCCGCGGCCTCGCCCAGAGCTGGCCTGGAGACAGACGCTGGCCGCCCAGCCCTCTGCTCGGCTGGGGGCGGGGACACCTGGCCAGGTGGGAGGGAGGGGCCACTGCCTGCTCGCGCGGAATCGGCTGGCGGAAGAACAGGCCCTTGCCGCCTGCCACCCGGTGAAGGCCCACCCCAGGGCCGCAGGCTCCCAGCCCTCCTTTGTTCTCAGCCAGGAGAGGCCATGGCAGGAAGGTCCCATGGGTCCCCCGGGGGAAGTGGCTGACCGGGGCCCACTGTCCTGAGTGTGGGGAAGGGCCAGGAGGCCTCTGGGCCATGACCTCCCATCTGAAATGAAGGGTCTCCCGCTGGCCTGAGGCACTGGGGCCACGGGCAGTTCCCAGGGCCAGGCTGCCCAATGTGAGCCTGATCTGGGGCTGAGGCAGAGCTTGGCCACAAGTCACTCTCAGGGGCCAGGGGTCAAAGCCAAGGGCAGGGCTGAGATGAGTATGGGTGGGCCTTCAGAGTGGACGGGGCCTTGCAGAGCCTGGCTCGGCCTTGGTGCCGCAGAGTCCCCAGCAGCATGCGGACGAACTGGCCCAACTCCTCAGCCCGTGACCCTCCGGGCTTGCCCTCGACACCCCACCCCACTGCAGTGGCCCCAACAGGGCCGACGGTCACTCTGGCAGCCTTGCGGGCTCCTGCCGGCTCTGGGCTGTGGGGGCAGGACTCAGCTCAGCAGACTGTGTGGGCGGGGCCGCCCCAGGGGGCTGACTCAGAGGGGCCTCCTGCCCAGGCTGGGCAGAGCAGGTGTGTGGGAAAACCAGGGGGAGAGAGAGCAGCAGCCCGGGGCCTGAGGGCGGGGGGGGCCGGCCTTGAGCACCCCCTCCACTGAACCGGCATGCCCCAGTCTGGGTGGGCTGCGCGTGGGTCCAGGGTGGCCGTAGCAACTGGTGGGTGGGGTGAGCCGAGGGCCAGAGGGTGGGGACCGTGCTGTGTCCCCCAGACCCCCTCAAACGCCACCTCAGGGCCACCACCCGAAGAGTGTCCTCTCCCCATGGGAACCCGCAGCTGGCCTGTGCTGGGACGGCCTGAGGCTGCAGTCCACCCTGGGAGGTGATGGGCCCGGGTGGGGTGGGGCAGTGCTGGGGTGAGGAGGGGTCTGGGTCAGGGTCAGGCCATCCTTGGGTGCAGGCCGTGCTGCAGAGGAGGGGCTGAGGGCGTGGGTCAGAGGTCATGGGGATCAGAGGGGAGGCGGGTCCCCAGAACCATCAGGGTGAAGGCTGGGGGCCGCCCCGCGACGGGCACGGGGGTGGGGGGGGCACCTACCCGGCTGGTGGTCCAGGCCCTGCCAGCCCCGCAGCTCATGGCAGAGGCCTGCGCTGGCTGGAGTCCGCGCTGCTCGCTGCGCTTCTGTGGCCGCCTCACTGTGGGCCGGGCGGTGAGGTGCCCATCACACGGCCGGGCGGGTGGGGAACGCCCGCAGCCCAGCTCATCCGACCGGTTGCTTCCCTGGGAGAGGCATTCTGTGTGGAAAATCCTGGGGACAAGTCCATGCGGCGCTGAGCCCGCCCGGAGGCGCAGGGCTGGCCCAGCCGGGGCCGCCGCGCCCGCACCCGCGCCTGCGCCCACCGCCGCTGCAGTGGGCTCCGTGGGAGAAGCCCAGGGCACGGTTGGCGCCGGGGGACCCGCAGGGGTGCTGGCCGGGGAGAAGCAGCTTCCTGCGGCCGGCTGCAGTGGACCACCTGGCCTCTCTTGACGGGAGACCTCCTTGGGCCCTGACATCGTGTTTTAAAGGAAGGCGCATGGGCAGGCAGGTCGGAAGAGGGAGGAGGAAGATTTGTTTTCTTTTATTCCATTTTATATTTTATTTAGTTGCTCACACTGGTTGCTCTTCCTCCCATCCAAGGGCATGTGGTCTGCACTCCCTTGGAGGCGACTGCCCAACCGCTGCTCCACCAGGTGCGCCTCATGCTTTTTGTGCCTGTCTGAGGACATGTCGTCCCCAAGCTGCGGCGGACCTCTCAGCCGCACCCCAGCCTCTGAGGCTGGGGCCTGGGGCCCTGGGCGGGGACCCTCTGCTCTGGCCCTCTCCCCTGACACTGTCCAGGGCTTGGGTTTGACGAAGGCTTCCGGGGAGGCGATGGCCCAGAGCCGTCGGAAGCGGGAGGCAGGGCCGTCTGGGCAGGGAGGAGACTGCCTTCCACTGTCCCAATGAGAGAGTGGCTCCCACTTGGGTGGGAGGGCGCGGGGCGGGCGGGGGCGGGGGGGGGCGGGGGCGTGGGGAGCCCGAGGGCCGGGACGACGGGGCAGGTTCTCTGGGTGCGCTCCAGGGGCTGTGGCGGGACCCCGGCAGCTGTCCCAGCCTCCGAGGGGCGGTCAGGTGGGCTTGGCCTTTCATCCACGCCCACAGTCCCTACCTGGTCTTTGCTGGTTCTCAGACTCGTCCTGACAGTGTGCGGGCCGGGCCGCTGCTCCAGGGAAGGTGTCCGGCAGGTTGGCGACCAAGAGCAAGGCAGCCTTCAGGGTGGGTCAGCCAGGCCGCTGGGTCCCCTAGTCCTGTCTGGCAGAGGCGGAAGCATGGCCCTGAGGAGCGGTGGCAGGAGCGGTGCCTGCGTCCGAGGATCTGGACAAGGAGAGGGGGAGCAGGGGCCGCTCTGGGCCTGTGGGTGCGTCTCGGTGGGAAGGAGCCTCACAGGCATTTCTGTGGGGCAACCGTCTCCAGGCCGCAGGGCCGGGGCGGTCCGGGGGCCAGTGCGTGTGGGCAGTCCCCCACGCGGTCTGGACCCTCCACACCACTCCCTCCGCCCCGCGGATGCAGAGGGACGCGGAGGGCCTGCCTCTGTGCTGCCCACTAACCCTGCTGTGCTCAGGCCCGCGCCTCTGCCCTGGGGCTCAGAGTCCGGCTCTGCAGTCCTGTGCCTGGACGCCTGAGCCACACGAGTGTCGCTTTGGCTCCCATCTCTTTCCCTGAGTGCGGGCAGAGGGTGGTTTGCTGGTTCCTGCTCTGTGGAGAGGTCAGGGCTGCCTTGTCTGGTGGGAGGGCGGCTCCCCGCTGGCTGCCCCCACACCCGGCTGCCTGTGTCCCCCGGCTGGCTGCCACCTCCCTGCTGGCTGTCCCCCCCCTGCTGGCTGTCCCCCCAATTGCTGCCACCTCCCTGCTGGCTGTCCACCCCCCCTGCTGTCTGCACCCTCCACCCCTGGCACAGGTGCAGTTGCCGGCCAGGTTGGGCCTCCCTGTTCCAGAGCTCAGGTGCTGGTCTGTTTCCGAAAAGGGCTCTTCTGCTCTGTCTCTTCTCATCCGGGCCCCATCGCCTGTCGTCTTCCTGCCAGTCCCTGCTTCCGTCCTTCCCCTCTCAGTTCCTGACTGTGCTCACAAACTGTGAATGTTTCATTTTACTCCTCCATTTCCCCGAGGGTAGTCAGAGAATTTTGACCACCTCTGTTTTCATCACGCTTTTAAAAGGGGTTCTGAGAGCTGTCTTAGCTTCGTGGACAGTTGACGGGCACACTTCTCGTCCCGCCTGGGCCTACTCCCTGCTCACCAGCCACCTGGCTCAGGGCAAGGCACGTCCCCTCATCATCTAACCCCCGGGGCCACTCCTGGGTACGCTCTGGGTGTGGACAGGTCACTGTCGTCGGTCATCATAGTGTCACACCGCGGGGGTCATGGCCCCGGAAACCCCTGTGCTCTGCTCCGCCCTCCCGCCCCAGCCTCCAGTCCTGCCACTGCTCCACGGTTCTGCCCTTTCCGGAGTGTCACGGAGGTGGACGCCACAGTCGGTGGCTCCCACGTCTGTTCTGGCGTAGCGCTCGTTCCTGAGCGCACCACTGCTCCCCGGTCTGCGGGAGGCCGCCGGGGGGGCTTACAGATTTGGGAAGTACGAAGGGAACAGTTCTAAACATCCACGCGCAGGTTTTTGTATGGACATAAGTTTCTGCTCCTCTGGGTGAGCACCAAGGAGAGGAGGACGGGATCAGCGGAAAGGACATGTGGGTTTTGTAAGAACCTGCCAGCATGGCTCCCATGGGAGCTGCCCCTCTGCAGCCGTGGCGATGGCAGCGCCCGGTGGCTCTGCACGTGAGATATTCAATATCACATTGAATACTTTTTTAAAAAGAAACTCAGGCGAGTACAATATATTGGGTATTTCCAAAACCAGTAAGATTTAAAATGAATATAGTCGAATATATAAAAATTCAGAATGTAAGCTGGAGTTACCGTTCTTTAATTCAGAAAAGTTAAACATTGGCATTATCGAGAATAAGGTAACTGAAAAGAAAAAACTCAATACGGTGAAAGTAAAATTCAAGAATTTTCGGTAGCATCATCTTTCCAAACAAAACAGTATCAATAATGATAAAACTAAACAGGAATAAATATGAAGCATCCAGGATTTGGGCATAAAAGATAAACTTGAACCTTGCCTCTGACACCTGTAAACTATAGAAACTTAGGCAGATTTCTTAGCTTTGGTTTTCTCATCCATAAAATGGGGATAATAAAATCTCCGTCATAGGCGTCTCTTAAATAAGATAATATGTGCCAAGTTCTTGAGTAGTCCCCACAGAACAATCATGGACAAAGAAATGAAAGAGGTAATCAAAAGTCTCCCTGAAAATAAAAGCCCAGGACCAGATGGCTTTTCCAATGAGTTTCACCAAATCTTCAGAGAATTAATAACTATTCTACTCAAACTCCTCCAAAAACACTGAAGAACAGGGAACTCTCCCAAACACTCTCCACAAGGCCAACAGCACACTGATTCCGAGACGTCACCAAGAAAGAAAATTACAGACCAATATCTCTAATGAAAACAGATGAATAGGTCTAATAGACCTGTTTTTAAGTGGGTTTTCTTTACATGTTATAGAGCATCTTTTAGTATTTTTGTAGAACTGGTTTTGTGGCAATAAATTCCTTTAACTTTTGCCTATTGGAAAAGTTTTTATCATTCCTTCAGTTCTCAATGATAATCTCACAGGGTATAGTATCCTCGGATGATAATCCTTTTCTTTCAGCCTTACTGAATACATCATTCCATTCCCTCTTGGCCTGTAGACTGTCCACTGAGAAATCTGCTGACAGTCTTATGGGGACTCCTTTGCATGTGACTCGTTTTTCTCTGGATGCTTTTAAGAATCTTTCTTAATCTTGTACATTTGACATTTTAATGACAGTGTGTCTTGATGTAGGTCTGTTTGGATTTCTTTTATTAGGGACTCTTTGAGCTTCCTGGGTCTGGAGGCTGATTCATTCTTCATATTGGGGAAGGTCTCAGCTATTATTTCTTCAAATATAGTTTCTGCCCCCTTTTCTCTGTCTTCTCCTTCTGGGATTCCTATGATGTGACTATTGTTTCTTTTAATGCTATCCCACAGGTCCCAAATTCTGTCTTAATTTCTTTGCATTCTTTTTATCTCTTTGCTGGTTTGCTTGAGTGCATCCCTCTGCCCTGTCTTCTAGCGCACTGATTCTATTGGAGGCTTCATCCATCCTATTCTTGAGTCCCTCTGTTGAATTCTTTAGGTCAGTTATTGTGTTCTTTATTTCTTTGACATCTGTTTTGAGCTGCTTCATTTCTTCTCTTTCTTTTTTTGTTGTTGTTCTTCTTCCTCTATTGTTTTCTTGATTTTTTAAAAAATAATTGTTGCCCTAAATTCATCCTCAGGTAGTTCGCAGACGGCTGCTGTGTTCAGATTTCCCCTGGGTTTTGAACCGATCCATCACATCACATACATTTCTCTGTGTCTTTTCTGTGTGTGGCACTCTGTTTATGTTTCTGTGGATTAGGTTTTCCTGCAGTGATGGCCTTGTGTTGGGTATTGACTTGCATTGAGAAGCCTGGGTCTTGCTTTGGACACTGAGATTTCTTGAATTTCGTGGGGTCACCGCTGGTTGGATTTGTTGAAGTTCTTATGTGGGCCCTCTGCTGCTGCCTGAATTTTCAGTGTATGAGGCTGGAGTTTGTGTGGGGGATGCAGAGCCTTCCCCCAACATCCTGGCTCCCAATTGCAAATGACCACCTTGCTGTTGGCCCACAATTAGCAATGAGCTTACAGTTTTGCTAGTGAGTAATGTCAGTGGTTTCTCCCTCTGGGAGAGTCTCCTTCCTTTAAGCCTGGAGACAGGATTTCAGGGCGGGTAGGTTGTTTTCTTATTGGATATTAAGTGTTTTTCTATATTTTGAATGACAGTCTTTTCTCAGACATGTGCAAATATTTTCTCCCAGCTGGTGATGTCGTGTCTTTCACAGAGCAGAAATGTTGACATTTTAGTGAAGTTCTGCTTATCAATCATTCCTTTCATGAACTGTGTCTTTGAAATTGCATCTAAAACGTCATCTCCACACTCAAGGTTATCTCTGGCATTTTTCTCTCGGTCTGTCTCTGGCGTGTGTGTCCAGCTGTTCCAGCACCATTTGTTGAAAAGCCATAGTCTCTGCCCCACAGGTGCTCTTGTTCCTTTGTAATGATCAGGAGGCCATATTTACGTAGGGGTCTGTTTCTGACCTCCCTGCATCCTGCTGACCTCTCAGGTGAGGCATTGCCAGCACCACCCTCACCCACGGTTGCAGCTGCAGGGAAAGCCTTGGTGCCCACCTACCTGTCCTTGAGCATCCTGGATCTTCGCCGCTTCGTGAGCTCTGCCACCGATTTAGTGAATCCCTGATATAATCGATCACCTGATAACTGTCTTTTGATCGAGATTAATTGAATATGAAGATCAAATTGGGAAGAACTGATATTTCGAAAGTACTGAGTCCACCTATCTGTGAACATAGCTCGTTTATCTAGTTTTGATTTCATCAGAATTTTGTGATTTTACTCATTTGCCTCTGACACCTATTTTGCTAGGTTTATGCCTAAGTATTTGACCCCTTATGGCAGCCATGCTGATGATACTGTGTTTAAATTTCACATTCTGATGGTTTTTGCTGGTATACAGGACAGCGTTTGACTTTGGTTCATTAACCTTGCTATAATCACTTATGAGTTTCAGGAATTCTCGGTAGTTCGTCTGGTCTCCTGAATGGATTGTCTTGTCCTCTGCGATCAAAAGCAATCTCTCCCTTCTGGATCTGCACAGCTTTGATCCCTTTTCTTGTCTTATTGCATTAGGTGTAATGTTGTCAGGGCCTGGGGGAGGGGTTAATCGCCAATTTGAGAGGCGACTCGTGCTCCCGTTGGCCCTCCTACCCCAGCCCTATTCCTGGGGGAGATGCTTTAGGTTTTTGCTTGGCTATCGCCTTCTCAGGCTGCCTTTAAATTTATTTACTTTAGAGAGGAACAAGGTGGCAGGAATGAAGAGACGGGGGGAAGAGCAATTTACATAGCTGCTGTTCACTTTAGTTGCCCCCCACTTTCCCGGGCGGCAAACCCCCGTCCTTGGACTGTGTGGACTGCGCCCAGACACGGGCCTAACGCCTGAGCCCCAGGACGCGCCCCGCTGCCCTTTCGGCCACTGTCTGTACCTGCTTCCTCACTGCACTCGTCCTGGCTTGTTTTCCTCCTCCGCAGGCGCACCATCCAGTACAGCCCACTCCCCTCCTGTGTCTCCTGTCAGCCCTAGAAGGTGAGCTCTCCGAGGGCAGGGCTCCTGTGTTCGGCTCGCACTTTCCTCCACACCAGGCCCCTAGTAGGTGCTGAGTGTCGGACTAGGAGCTCAGGAAGGAGTGGCAGTTGAGCTGGGGCACCTGGTGGCTTCTGAGCAGGCAGGTGCAGGCTAGCTGTGTCCTCTGAGCTGTGGGGCTGGTTCCCTGTGGACAACGGGTGACTGTCTACCGCAGCACAGAGCCGAGGCCCTCCTGGGTCCATCGGGCAGGGCTGTCCCCAGAGTCCCCACTGGGCTAGCCACTGGGAGAGTTGCCTCCTTCTGTCAACACAGTCCTCCCTGCTGCCCTGTGTGCTTGGTGAGGTCCGCCTATGGGCGCCGTCTGCGTGGAGTTCGTGAAGATTGGCTCCCTCTTCGAACTCAGTGTGAACGAGACAGCCACGGAATCATCACCCCAAAGATGCCATGCCCTGACCCCCAGCATTCCACCTCGCACAGCAGATGTGTTGGCTGGCATCTGGATTTCCGGTGGGCCCCGATTAGCTCAGGGGTCCCTGTGAGGGGACTGGAGGCCAGGGGGACAAGCAAGGGGAGCTGCAAGTGGCAAGAGGCTGGCGTTGCAATGGAGGAAGACACACAAGGAGCCAAGCGGCCTCGGAAGCCAGGCCAGGAGGAGCAGCTTCGACCCCAAATTCTCCAGGAGCGCAGCCTGGAGGAAACCCTGATGTAAGGCTTTCTGCCTTCTAGGGCTGGGAGGTCAAACCCCAATCCAACTGGAAATGGCTGCAGTTTGCAGCAGACCAGCCTCCCTCCGTGACCAGGGCCTGTCAGGACCAGCGTTCAGCACCACCTGGCCGTCCTCACCCTGAGCCTCCTCGGCCAGGTCCAGCAGGCACACCGCACTGCCTGAACCAGTCTGAGTCAGTCTGTTTCTGGGAAACTGGCCTCAGCTGACAAGCCCCCCTGGCCTGTGCCAGGTGCTCCTCCGCCTTCCAGGAGGGAGCAGCAGGGCTGAGGCCAAGGGCCTCCAACGCGGGGGACGGGGCCAGGCATCTGCTCCGGGCGCCCAGGGAGGGTGGCCTGAGGCTCCCCGGGCCGGGGGAGGGAGGCAGGGTTGTGAAGCCCCTTCCCCCAGGGCCAGCTCGAGGAAGGGAAGGGGTGGGGAGGAGGGGAAGGTATGAGGCACACGGGCCGGCACAGGGCCTCCTGGCTGTCACCAAGCCTCCATCTGCCCTCCCAAGAGAACCAGGCACAGAGGACGAGTCAGAACTAAAAAAAATATTCATTTCATTCTGAATAAAAAACAGAACAGACAGAACGCTGGGAAACCTTGAAAACAATGTCATCGCTACGGCAAAATTTCACAGAAATCACCTCACAGTGGGGACCCTGCCTGGGCCTGGCCTGCTGTGGAGCCTGCCTCTTGGGCTGGCGAGCGGAGGTGCTGGCTGCACCTGCGCCCGGGAGGGGCGGCTGGTCCTCAGGGCCCCGGGGTGCGGGCGCCCTTCCGGCTGTGCGTGCCCCACATCCCGCGCTTGGAGTGGTAATGGTGGAAGAAGTTCCGCAGCCGGAGCCGCTCCACCTCCAGCCCTGCCTGCAGGACCCTGGGGTGGGGTGGGACGAGGGTCAGACCCTGGTCAAGGGGTGAGGGATCAGAGTTTCCACTTCTGTTGACTCCACAGGACAGGGACTTGGGGTCACTTCGGGGCCTAGGCTCTGAGGGCAGCATTGGCTCAAGGGCAGCCCCCAAGTGAAAGACCCTGGAGGGAGTGAGGCGGGTGGAAAGTCTCTGGGTCTAGAGAACGGGGAGGCAGAGTCCCTGCACCTGGGGACCTGGGGACCCTCCCACTCGGAGGGCCGAGGGGCCGTCTGCGTGGGGTGGTCACCTGTCCAGGAGCTCCCAGTCCTCGCCTCCCCACTGGTCTCGGAACTCCTCGGTGTTCATTCCTCCGACCCGGTCGAAGTCCGACTTGTAGATGCCGAAGAGGCCGAAGCCATTCACCTCCCAGTAACCTGGGGAGGGTCACTTCAGACACGCCGAGCTCCCTGCCCAGCGACTCCCAGGGGTCAGTGTGCCAGCAGCCGGGGGAGGCCGGGAGGGCAGGGCCAGCCCTGGGAGTTCTGGGGGAGGACAGCACCCAGAGACCCCCACCCGCGTTACCGTGCGGGTCCTGCGGGGAGCTCCCGCAGCCCAGCCGCATGACCACGGGCGCGAAGGCCAGCCTGCCCTCCACGCAGTGCTTCCGGATGCCATCCAGAATGCTGGGGGGGAAGTGGATGTGCAGGTCACAGAGGAAGACGATGCTGCTGGCGTCCTGGGGGGCGGAGGTCTGAGTCCCGCTCCTCCAGGGCGTCCGCCCTGGCCCCTCGCACCTCCCCGACCCCTTCCGGCCGCACCTCCACCGCGTCCACTCCGGCTTGCAGGCCCGCAGAGCGCTCGAAGTTTCCGCTTCGCCTCAGATACTGGTACCTGGCGTGCGTGACCGGGAGGGGGCGAGAAGTCGCAGGTGCGCCCCGGGACGAGGCCAGGACGCCCCAGCCGCCGAGGCGGGAAGACGCGCCCCTTCTCCCCGGGTGGGAGGGGGGCGCCGTTACCGAGGCAGCCGCGCCGCGCGCAGGGCCCGCTCCACATCCATGTCCTCGCTCTCGAAGTCCACCAGGATGACGCTGAAGTGCGCGTCCCCCGTGCGGGCGTGCAGCGCGGCCATGTCC
The DNA here is from genome assembly GCA_004363575.1 of Solenodon paradoxus. NCBI lineage: Eukaryota > Metazoa > Chordata > Mammalia > Eulipotyphla > Solenodontidae > Solenodon > Solenodon paradoxus. The sequence continues at coordinate 26,946 of RJWH01006781.1, forward strand.
GCCAGGAACTGTGCCACCCAGCGCGCCTGGTTCTTCACTGGAGGAGGAGGCGCCCTGAGTCCGCGGCCCGGCTTGCGGCCCGGCCACTGGGGCCCCCACCCCGCACACCTGGCACGATGAAGTGGACCATGACGTCCTGGCGCCAGGCCAGGCGCAGCGGCCGGCACAGCTCCGGGCGGCCGTCGGGGCGCGCCGAGGCGGCGGGGCCGGGCTCGGGGCTCTCTCCGTCTCCATCCCCGTCGCCGTCGCCGTCGCCGGTGCGGGCTCCCGGCAGCCGCAGGAAGACGTACTCAGACAGGCGCCGACGGCCGCCCCCGCGCTCCTGCACCTCCAGCTCCAGGAGGAAGCGGCTCCCGCGCGCAGAGTCGCGGCGCTTCTCCACGTTCACGATGCGCAGGAGCGCGAAGCGCCTGGGAGGCGGGGCTGGATCAGTACTGGGGTCCAGCCCCAGCCCCGCCCCAGCCCCGCCCTCTCCATCCCTCCCATCACCGCAGTCCCAGAAGACCGGCTGGCACTTCCCCACCCCTGCGGCGGACTCGCCACGCGGGGTACGAGGTGGCGTGTGTTTCCCAAGCCCAGATCTGGCCGCCTCTCCGGGGTCCGCTCAGGAACCTTCAGGGCGTCCTCACTGCTCATCGGAGGTCCACACGCCCTATAGTGAGTCCTCCGTCTTTAAGTGGTCTCTAACCCGTGGCCTTCAGTGTGTCCTCCACGAAGTTAGCAGACTTTCCTTTCCCTGGGGTGTCCCCGCCCTGCCTCCTCTGGCACCCCATTCTGTGGTACAGCCCAGGCAGCTGACTCTGAGGGAGAAGCCGCCCCTAATACCTCCTCTCCCTCCCCACTCTGCCTCAAGCGGAGACTTCTCATGCTTCTGGGAAAACAGGCTTCTGCCCAACTAAGCGGCCTTTTTCTTCCCCTGCTGCGTGCCCTCCCTCCCTCGCCCTGGAAAGCTACCTGCGTGGGGCCGAGCCGTCCCTCCCGCCCTTGCCCCACCTCCACGGGCCTGTCAGGGACTTTCCTGCACCAAATGCTTGGGTTCTCTACTTCCTCACGCGTGTGCTGGTCAGGAGCGTGGGGCCCCAGCCACGACCACTCTGCAGGACAGCCCTCCACCCACGGGGCGATGAGCTGCTTCCAAGCTTAGAACCGAGGGTTAGAGGTCGCCCCGCCTTCCTGTAATGCCATCTCCCTGGATCGTGCCTGGTGGTCATGCATCGGATGGCTTCCCATCAGAGACACACCTGTCTTCAATCCAAATGGGTCAAACCCTGTTCCGCTCAGAGTCTTGTAGCCCAGGCAAGAAAATGAATCCAGAGCATAGTTTTCAAGGTGCTGCCTCTGACCACCTATGGCCCTGGCCTCTGCCCCAGCACTGGTCACTGCTGTCTTGCAGACCCTGTCTCCATTTCAACTCACAACTCTGAGAATTCCCCAGCGCCTCCCAAGGCCAAAATGGAACCCGCACTTTGATCCTACCTGCACCAGGGGCCCTAGGGGGACCAGAGGGTCGCAGGGACAGGAGCCCTGCGGCCTCCCCTGGGGTCAGACCCAGCACCCTGTCAGGAGAGCAGGTGCCAGGGGCTGTCAGTTGGACTTCCAGGAGTGTCCATCTGGTAGAGGCCTGGGCCGCCCAGGTGCACCCTGGGGTGAAGGCCCCAGGTGAAAAGTGTGGCGTGTGGAGACGCAGGTAGGGGTCAGACCTGGGTGGGGAGAGGCCCCTAACACCGGACAGGGGCTGGGCAGTAAGGGACCCTGAAGGGAGAGACCTCGTGTGTGCACCCCATTCCCAGATCGGCACCCTGCAGGTGCTGGGGGGCCTGAGGGTCCCTGGAGGCTAGGCCTCGCCTTCCTGGTCCCATACCCCTGGTGGTGAGCATTGAGGCGCTCCATGTACTGAGCCACCACGTCCACCGCCTCGGCCTCAGGCAGCTGCAGGTTCCCAGACACGTTGCAGCGCAGGTCGTTCCAGTCAGAACGCAGCAGCTCGAAGTCCAGCGCACCCACGCTGAACGTGCGCTGCCAGTTGATGGCATCCTCGCGCCAGCGGCCAAGGGCAGGGCCAGCGGCCTCCTCGCTGTCCTCGTCGTCCGGGCCCCCATCGTCTTCCCCGTCCTCCTCCTCCTCGCCCTCCCCCGGTAACTGTGGCCTGGACACTTGAGACACGCTCAGGAAGGAGGTCACAGGCCCGGCCTCGGTGGATGTGTTCAAGTCCGCGGTGGGTACCGCGGGTCCCGGTGAGCCTGCCCGGCCCTCCCAGCTCCCACGGGTGGCGGGTCTCTGGGCGGGAGGCCTGAGCTCTGCGGCCTGGAGGCCACCGGTCCTGCGGCCCCGAGGCAGGGGCAGGCGTGGGGGCGGCCGCAGCTGCACCCTGGGCAGGGGTCTGGGGCGCAGGAAGACGCGGGTGAAGGGAGGCCAGGGCGGGCCGCGAGGGCTGAGCGGCGCCAGGCCCCGCGGGGGTGCCCGCAGTCCCGGCCGCACCCGGGTCACGTACACCTTCGCTGGAGGCTGCTGCCCCGCAGCGCGGGGCTGAAGGGCTTGTCCCCACAGGAGGGGCAGGGGGCGAGCGGCCCGGGCGGCCCAGCTGAGCGCCCGGGAGCGCCTGGGCGTCGGTGCGGCGGCGGGGCTGGGGGGTGCTGGTGGGGCAGAGGTGGCTTTGGAGTCAGTGGCGGTCGCCAGGGTCGGGAGCTGGCGGCTGGCCTGTGGGGGGGACACCTCAGTGGGTTCCGGACTGTCCAGCAGCTGCCCCTCGTCCTCGTCGTCCAGGAAGTCTGCGGAAGTGGGGGTTAGACCAGGACCCAGGAGGGTGCGGCCCGAGACACCCTGCTGGGGCACTCACCATCCGGGCTGAGGAAGAGGAAGGCCCGGCGCTGCCCCCCTTCCTTCTCTTCCTCCCCTTCCTGGAGGTCCATCTTCATGTATTTATAGAATCCGAACCTGGGGCGGAGCCGGCGTCAGAGCAGGCCCCTCCCCTCCCGGCCTCAGCCCCGCCCCAGCCCCGCCCCGCCCTGCCCCAGCCCCGCCCCGCCCTGCCCCAGCCCCGCCCCAGCCCCCACCTTTCCAGGTACAGCGGCGACTCGCGGTAGAAGCACTTGTTGTCTGTCTCCATGTGAGTGAGACGCGTGTGGTCATTGGGATAAACGAAGGACAGGTACACCTGGGGGCGGGGCAGCGGGCTCAGAGGGGGCCGGTGGCTGTGGGCCGGGGCCCCTGGGAGGCGGTGAAGGTCCACGCAAGGGGCACTTACGAACTGCAGCCCCTGGTATCTCGCGATGGGGAAGTCCTTGACGACGTAGGTGGGGGCGTAAGCACAGGGCTCTAGAACATTCTCCAGACTGGAGGGCTCCACCCGCGGCGCTGCAGGAGGGCTGGTCACAGTGGGCCGGCAAACCGCCCTCCCCACCCGTCCCGGGGAGCCCCTTACTGAGGAAGAAGTTGTCTCGGGGGTCTGGCCGCAGCATGTCGGCTCGGGGCTCCCCCAGGGGCACGAGCACCCCCACATGGCTGGCTGGAGACTGGGGGACGTGGGCCACATGGTCCATCTTCAGAGCCGACTCCTCTGCAGCCAGAGGGATGTGTGAGACCCCAGGAGTGCCCCGAGACTCCTCCTCACCCACCCCCGTGTCCAGAGATGATCCCAGAGAGACCACCCAACAGAAGCCCACCCGGCTTCCCAGCGGGGCTCCGCACCTGTGTACAAGGAGATGTGAGCAGAGCCTATGACCTCGAACTTCAGGCCAGGCCGGAAGGCTCGCCACTGCAGGCAGAGATGGTGGTGCGGTTAGAGGGTGGGGCTGGGTGGGGCCGGGACGGCCAGGAAGCAGTGGGTCCTCCATAACGGGAGTGGGGAGGATGCAGCCACGAGAGGAGGGGAAGGAGGTCCTGGACCTGAGGCAGGGGCCCCCACACCCCTTCAGGCTTTTCCTCATTTACTGTGGCCCCTGCATAATCCCAGCTGGGCAGACTTCCCTGCCAGAGGAGGCCGCTCCAGGGGCCAGCTCAGCGGCCCCCAGCCCACCTCACCTGTCCTACTTGTCACACTGGGGGTCCTGGGGGCTGACCCAGCTCATCCTGTGCCCTCCCAGTCACCCTCCTCGACCCACAAAGTTGCCCCCAATCTGTCTGCAGCCTGGATCTCCAGCAGGGGAGGGAGCTTGACGCCACTCGATCTGTGGAGCAGCCTGCAGGCTGGGCTGGGACCCCGAGGCCAGCCTGGCCCTCAGGAAGCCTTCCTGCCACCACCCCCCACACCCCGCCAGGCTCACGGGGTCCCTCCTCCCCGGTTCAGAGAAGGAAGGCTGCAGGTAAACCCCGTCCGCCGGTCTCTCTCCAGACAGTGGCCAGCCTTCTCCCTGAAGCGTCAAATCCAGTTATCCCATTCTTAGGACGACGCGGAGCTGTCCAGCCAGCACTGCTGACCCCAACCGCACTGACCCCAGAGTGCCTGAGAACGTGGCTTCTCTTCCTCCGCTGTTCTGGGGACTCAGAACCCGCCAGACGCACCCCAGACTCTTAACGGGTCTCTCTGGGAACACATCTCAAGACTTGTCCTTAATCAGGCTAGTCCACCAACCCCACCCATAGTCCCCCAGCCTGAGGCGGGCAGACTCCGCCTCCCTGCGGGCCGGCGGGGGGCTCCGGGGCAGGTCTGGGGGCTGGTGGGGGTTCTGGGGCAGGTCTGCGGGCCGGCGGGGCAGGGGGGCTCCGGGGCAGGTCTGTGGGCCAGCAGCGGCAGACTCACAGCCACTTCCACGTGGTCCGAGCCTCGGTCGTCCTGCTTGTGCAGCAGCTCGAAGTAGTATCTCCGGGAGGCCGTGAGCCTGGGGAACAGGAGCCTGTGTGCCCAGCACTCCTGGAGCCAGGGCGCCAGCCCAGGCCGCTCCCTTGGAGTCCCCGCAGATGCTGCGCCAGGTCTGCGGTGCAGGAGCGAGCGAGCGAGGGTGGGAGCCGCCATCAGTCCGGTCACTTACCTCCTGGGCTTTGACACTTGGGAGCTGAACTTGGTGAATTCCCCGGGCGCCGTCCACTCTGAGCCAGTCTGGGGGCAACACAGAGGGGCTCGTCTTCTCCTCTGGGTCACCCACGCCTCTAGTACCCGTTCCTGAGAAGCTGGAGGGGACAGGTGGCGGAGGCCACAGGAGCCCAGTGATGGTGGACAGAGGGGTGGGGGAGGTCTGGGTGGGGGACAGAGCCTGAGGCAGGACGGGGGGACGGGGGGCGGGGTACCTTGCCCACGAAGGCCACAAGCTGAGCGTCCGCTGGGCTCTCATTGGGACTCAGCCAGAATTCAGAGTTGTCATCCGAAGCCACAGAGAACTGGACATCTCCTAGGCCACGGGACAGGGCTCAGCGGGGTGTGGGGCCCGACACCGCCCGCCCCGCCTCCGGCACGGCCAGGCCCAGGCCCACACCGTCTCTCGTTGGGTGGATGAAGCCAAAGATCCGGAGCCCATAGTTCTTCCATTTCGGGGACACAGCCAGCTTCTTCACGGTGGTGCGAGTCTGGGGGCAGCGGGCGCTGTGTCAGAGCCCGCTGTCCGCCCGTCCACTAGCCCCTGGTGGCCGGCCCAGCGCCCACCCGCGGCACTCACGTGCGGGAAGAGCGGGAAGTGCAGGTTGCTCCTCAGGTGGCCCACGGCGCCCCCGCACCAGTCTTCAAACACGTGCAGGTTCACGCGCCCCTGGTACTGGGGGAGGGGTCTCACCCTCTGCAGCCCGCGCCCCCCTTGCCCCCGTCTGCCCCACCCTCCCCCAGCCCACCCAGGCGGAGTGGGACTTACCTCCTCCCGCCACGGGGGAGCCTGATGGGTGAGGTTCAGGGGGGCCTGCCTTCCAGCACCTCCCGGAAAGAGCAAGTCTGCCTCCCGACCCTCGGACTAGAGGAGGGAAAGGTCACAGGGTCAAGCCGAGGAATGGGAGGAGAGGGCAGGCTCACAGACACAGCTCCTGACCCAGGCACCCACACGGCGCCCACACGGCGCCCACAACCTCACACAGGCCTTTCGCGCCCAGCCATGTGCACCACCGAAGGCCCCTGGCACTCATGCCACAAAACCCAGTCCATCGCCGGTGGGACAGACACGGGTCCCCATGCCGGCGCCCATGGGCATCACCACGTCCCCAGGATGAGCACAGGCTGCCGCGGGCCTGCACCCACACCTCCCCGCCCGCGGCCCACCCGCCGGCCAGCGGTGTGCAAACGCCCCTGCCGCCTGCTCACCCCCAGCTCCTCTTCACGACTCTCGCTGGAGTCCTCCAGCCTCTGCGTGGTCAGCGCAGCCCGGACGCCATGCACGTCCGTCACACTGGTCAGCTTCTCCCCATCTGTGGTGGCACGTGTGTGTGACTGGGGCCCAGACCCTCTCCGAGCCACAGCCCCGCCACTCGGGCGACTGGAGGCAGGCAGGAAGGCTGAGGCGCTCCCGTGGGGCCTCCCTACAGGGCCCAGGATGCTCCCTGGGGTCCTGCCCCCTCCCGCCTCTGGGAAGCCCCTGCCTGGTTGTCCCAGCCCCCTGCTGGTGCAAGGGATCTGGCACAGGTGCACCCGGCACCCTCACAGTGCTCTGCCTCTAGGACGGCCCCCCGGGACTGTCTGTGCCCATCATTCTCCCCATGTACCAGGGTTCCCGTCTGCCTGCCGTACCCGAGCCCGCGTGCCAGCCTGCTGTCGGGAGAGCCGGCACTGTTGTCTGAGGCTCAGCGAGGCCTGGCTGTGAAACGTGCGCCTGCTGTGCAAGGCCAGGGCTGGGGCCACGGGGGCCCTGGCACCAGCCTGGCCAGGGGGCCCAGAGCCAGGGTCGTCCACGTCCTGTCTGATGGTGCCGCCCCCTGCTTCTCTTTGGTTCTTTTTACAACCACTGCCTCTGTCCAGCAGGACACCCCCAGCCAAACCCCCGCAGCCTGGCCCCTGTTGTCTCGGCAACCACACTACGCTGGGGTCCCAGTCCAGTGCGCCCCACAGTCACGCTGGTACCCGTGCTGCTGGGCAGCAGGAAGGGGACCTGCTGTACTGACTGGAATATCAGAAAAGCCTCCATGTGTCCAGCTGCTGATGGGGGCCAGGTGGCTGGCTGGGGCCACTCCTGAAGATGCTGTGAAGTCTCTGCTTCCAGAACCCTGACCAGTTCCCACCTCCAGCCCAGGAGCAGCCGGCAGGCTGACCACATCCTTGCTGCAAGATGCAGCTGAGAAAGAGGGTCCACAGAAGGGCTCCCACGCTCCCCCGCCTCTGGTTGCTGAGCTAGGCATTCCTGATGCTCAGGAAGTGGTGCTGGGGACCTCTGGGTGCTCAGCAAACCACAGAGATGGCTGTGGGGGGCTGGTTTTGTTCTGTCTCACTGGGTCACACTCAGGTCCTGCCTTGTTTGCCAGATACGGGTGGAGGAAGCTTCTTTTAGGGACCGTGAAGGGCCGGGGCCTTCTCGAGGTGTGGTGGCTGTGAGGCTAGACTCTGGGGAAGGGGCTTGGAACAAGGCCCAGACTCCCGGGCGGGGGCGGGGGTCAGTGCGACCAGGCGTGTGGAAGGGAGGCCTCTGAGAGGCACCCGCAGGTGGGTGGCAGGAGGACCCTGAGCAGCTCCAAGCTCCTTGTGAGTGAGAGTCTAAATCATCACTTCAAGTCTTTCGGAAGCAAGACTCTCTTCCCCCCACCCCGACCCATCCTCAGGACACCCTGCTGCTTTGAGAGGGGTCAGGGCAGTTTGTCTGGGATGCTTCCTGCCCGGCTGGGGGCTTCTGTTCCTTCCTCAGCTGGACAGAGGGGCTACTCCTGCCCTGAAGTGTCCCCACGTCCTCCTCTTATTGAGCGCTCTTCTCCCAAGTGCAGCCAGTGGTCACCACCTCCCTGTGGCCTTCCAGGACCCCCACTACAGAGCAGGACTTCCCTCCTGGTGCTTCCTGCAGTGCTAAGTGGCACCTCTCTGCTTTTTGGGTGCAGCGTGTGGCCCCCCGGAGTGTGCGCTCCGGGAACCTGGGGGACCTCACCCAGGCAGCTCAGGGCTCCCCCAGCTCAGCACCTCACCAAGCCCAATACATAAGCCTCAGCCCCAGGCCAAAGGCTTACTTACTAGGGCAGCCCCTCCAGGAAGCCTTCCAAGGGCATGGGTCAACGTCCCCAACTGGCCTGGGCTGGGAGGCTGGATCTCAGACCCTCACCCTGTCCCCAGCAGAGGGGAAACCGAGGTTCTGTCCTGGGGTGAGTGGCGGCGGCACTGCCGGACTCGGCCTCTTGGAAACCCCTAACCCCGCAGCAGGGCCTGGGCTGGAGATGTCTTCCAGCGCCCACCGCTACCCCGGTCACTACCGGACCGCAAGCCGCGTTCCGAGTCCGGCAGGTTCACCGACTGTGCCCCAAAGGGTCGCACGCGTCACGGCTGACGTCATCGGGCGCCCGGGCTGGGCAAGCCGCGCCCCCAGCCCCCCAAACGCCGAGCCGGGAAAGGCGGCGAGCCGGCCCGTCCGGCCCACGCGGGCCCCTCCGCCCCGCCGGCGCGCGCCCCTCCCGTACCTCGCCCGTAGCCCAGCCGCTGGCGCAGCGCGCGGCCCTGGCGCACCAGGCTCAGGTGCACGTACGTGAGCCACGCGGCGCAGGTGAGCAGCACCAGCACCAGCAGCAGTTTGATCTGCTTGCGGATCTTCTTCACCGGGAGCCACGGCATCGCGGCCGGCCCCGCCCGCCCGCCCGCCCGCCCGGGCCGCGCTCAGCGGCGCCGCTGCGGCCCCCGGCTCCCGCGCGCCCCTCGCCGCATCCCGCCGGCGCGCATGGCCCTTTGTCCGCCGCCCGCGGCCCCAGGGTGCGGCCGCGACCCCTGGCTGCCCTTGGCCGCGGCCCGGGTGGGCGGCGAGCGGCGAGCGGCGGCGCCCCCGCCCGGCCCCGCCGGCCGCTCGGGCTGCACGCTCCTGGGGGGCCGCGGCGGGACCGAGCAGCATCCACGCCGCGGTGCTACCCAGCGTGAAATGGGCCCGGCCGGCCTCGCGGCGCGGGCCAATCGGGGCCCGGCCAGCCTGAGGGGAGCCAATCCGCGGCGCGGGGCGGGGCTGGCGCGTTAGGATGTGCCACCGCCCGTCTCCACGCAACGCGCGCGCATCCACCTGGGCGCGCAGAACGCAGACCGCGCGGCGCGGCGGCGCGGGCACCCGGGACAGGGGTGTGGGGGTGCACGGGGTGGGGGGACCGGGGACGCAGGGACAGGGGTGTGGGGTCCACGAGGTTGGGGCAGGGGGATGTGGGGACGTTGAGTATGAAGGCCTGTGAGGTAGGACTCAGCGCTGCGCAGGGGACTGGGGTGCATGGAGGACTGGGGACATGGGACAGGGGCGGTGAGGGGTGTGGGGACGGAGGCCACATGAGGCTGTGCGCCAAGGACAGTGGGGACATGGACAGCGGAGGATGAGCAGCGGGGTGGAGGGTGCACTGGGTGGCGCGGGGGACCGGGGACGCAGGGACAGGGGTGGAGGGTGCATGGGGTGGGGCCTGTGGGGAGACACAAGGATGAGCGTCAGCCTGGTCTTGGGTGGACACAAGTGTCTGGAGAACAGTGAGAGCAGAGGCAGGGGCTCGGTGGAGGAAGAGTTGGGGCCGCAAGTGTGTCAAGGGTGGTGCGGGATCACAGGCGCCGTGGAAATGGGTCTCAGAAGCGCAGGGCTTCACCCTGAAGGTGGTGAACTTAGCGTGGAGGGTGACGGTCTCTCCGGGCTGCTAGGTGGACGGGGCCAGCGGGCGGGAAGTTGCAGGGACAGAGGGTAGGACTGACTGGAAGGGGCAGGGCAGCTCCACGCCGGCACTGGCCGCGGGGCCGGTGGTGCTGCTCTGGCCAGATGGTCGGGGCGTGGGCTGAGGTGTGCTCTGTTCCCCTGCCCTGTCTTTGTCCACTTTATTCCCTTTTTGCCGGGGCCACCCCTCCCTGCCAGGTCGCTGTCCTTCTCCTTCCTTCTTTGCCTGCCGCTCTGTAAGGGTTCCGGGCCCGCAGGACGTCCTGCGCCTCCAGCGGCAGGCTGGCCTGCAGCATGAGGACCTGTGTGCCTTCTGGGGGCTGAGAGCAGTTAGCCCGCACCATACTCACTCACAGGGGTGGCTGTGGGGCTCCAGAAACAGCGTGAGGTGCCTTGTGCGCCCTGACCGCAGGGCTGCCGCGTGGCCACAGGCGCACAGGCTCCCGGGGAGGGAGATGCCTCCTGCGCCGCCTCCGGGAAGCCGCTGTCGGCCACAGCCACTCCAGTCCGCCATCCTTCCTCTTGACTTGGGGCGCAGACTGATGTTGCCTCACTGTGTCACTGTCGGGTATTGTCTTCAGACTCCCACCGATGCCTCCTCTGCTGCCCGCCTCTCCAGTCTCCTGTCGTACTTAGGTGCCCCCATTTGCTAACATGCACACGAGCTGCATTTTAATCATTCCATCGATGACACCGTGCTGGTCCCCGCACTCCGCACTCACCGCCTTATGTCCTGTGCACTCGCTCTGCTGTGGGCATGGACCTGTGTGTCTGTGCCTCGGGCACTGTTGTGTCCACGGCCAGGGTCAGGTGCGCCCTCGGGGAGCAGCCGTTGAGGCCGTCGCCTCCCTGGGTGGAGTCCTGGGTGCAGGGACACCAGCGCGGCGGCTCGCTGAGCATGGAAAGAAGGGCTCCCTCTGCCTCTTCCTGCCTGCCTGCTCGCCTCCATTCCTGCTGCACCCATCCTTAAACAAAGACATTCCCTCAGCCAGGGAGTTCATGTTTTACAGGCACAGACCAATGTGAGCGAGCAGGTTTCAGTGAGGAAGATAAAAGGGGGACATGGAATAGACTGGCCGGAGGGAGGGTGTCTTCACCCAGATGTGGGCTGTGGAAAGTGGGCTCCTCCGAGGAGCAGCTGCCCGGCCCTGCTCAGACACCACAGGCGAGGGGCAGCAGGCAGAGGGCGAAGAGGACAGGCTGGCCCCGATGGCCAGCCAGCCTTTCCAGGGGAGGTGCATGCCTCTCTGCCACCCCAAGTTCACCCGCGTCCCTCTTCTGCCCAGCACCGATGGGAGCAGGCGCCTCACAGCGCTGCCAGCGTCTCCCCGACGGGAGACTCACACTGCACCTCCAAATCAAAGCAAAGGCAAAATCATGCTTCCGCGTGATGTGACGTGTGTCCCCCCAGCCAGCAGGCCACTGCTCCTCCCGCAGAGGCCCGTGGCATCCCTGCACGTGTGCCGGGCGCCGCGGGCCCAGCCAGCACGTCAGGGGAGCGCCGCTCGGGTCTGCTGTGTGGAAGGGGAATGGGAAAGGGAGAGGGATCGGCCAGGCAAGTACGAATGGCCTCTGGTAGCCACAGCCACGCCGACTGGTGCCCTCTGTCCCAGGCCCCGCCTCGGCCGCCGAGCTTCCAGGCTGAGGGGCCACCCTTTGGCTGGCGTTCACTGCAGGACTCCGGGGCCACGGAGACACCCGAGGGTGCCTTCCAGACTTCTTCCTCCTGTGCTCTCTGTGCGGTGACCGGCGGCACAGCCGTGGACGCTGGTTGAGGCCCCGGGGGCGGGTGCTGCGCTTGGCTTGTCCCGGTGTGTCCGGGGCCAGTCTCCGTCTCCCCAGGACAGAGGAGCTCTCAGCCTGTGGACCTCCCACTGGAGCCTGGCACAGTCCCAGGCAGCCTGGAGAGCTGAGCACCCTCCTTGGGATCTAAGATGCTGGTGTGACGCCCCTGGACGCCAGGCCACACTTCTGCTCCGCCATGTTGCCGCCCAGCCAGCCCCATGAGCAAAGCTTCCAGCCACTCCTGCCTCTTCAGGGCAGCTGCGTCTGGGAGACAGGACATGGCCAGTGAGTCAGTTCCCTGTGCGGAGCTGTTGGGTCTCCGTTTGCTGTGAGCTGGGTCCTCCACTGGGGGAGGGTCCCGGTGTGGGGGAGGGTCCTCCACTGGGGGCGGGTCCTCCACTGGGGGAGGGCCCCTGGTGTGGGGGAGGATCCCCGGTGTGGGGTTGGGTCTTCCACTGGGGGCGGGTCCCGGCGTGGGGGAGGGTCCTCCACTGGGGCAGGGTCCCTGCGTGGGAGTGTGGGCGGAGCGGCCGGCAGGCACGGCCACCCACGTGGGGCCTTTGGCAGAAGCGCTGCCAGGCAGCTCAGGCACATGCACATGCAGTGACGTCCCTTCCAGGGAGAACAGCCGGCTCCCCAAGCGCCAGGGGGCTCGTGTCGTCTTCTGTCGCCAGGGGCTGCCTCCAGTCGAATGGATGGATGGAGTTTGGGCGTGAGGTCATTTGCGGGGGTGTGGGGAGGCTGCCCCAGGCCCACCTGACCGCCAGAGGCAGCACCTGCTGGGTACTCACCCGGGACAGGGACCCGTTCGTTCCGCACATCAGAGGTGTGTGCAGATGTCCCACCTGTCACCAGCTCTGCCCCACCTCCTTGCACAGGGACCCCCCGTGGCGGTCAGTCCCCACGTGTCCTGAGGCTCCTCCGGGGTGTGACCTTTCTCGGCCTTTCTTCGGAAGGACGGGCGGCCGCTGCTGGGCGCCCTCTGCTGGCGCGGGGCTGCGGCCCGTGGCGCCAGTGCCGCCTGAACCGAGCGGCGCTCCGTGTCCGTCACGAGCAGGTGCGCGGCACGGCCCCGCCTCCAGGTGGCGCTGCGCTCCTGCTCCTGCGAGCCGCCCGCCTCTGCCGGCAGCGGCCTCCTCCGCCCGCATCCCCAGTCGCGTCGTTCATGTCCGCGTGGTGGCGTTAGCGCTTGTCTGCACTGCGGAGAGGTGATAGTCCTTTATTTTGCTGCTCACTCTTCTGGCTTTGGCCCTTCGACATGCCCGCCCTGTGCCTTTTGTTCTACTATTTTGCTAAGTCCCTTTTTTCTTGGGCACAGACGCTCCAGGCGCGTCCTGCGTCTTTCTGGTGACAGCCAGGACCCAACCACTTCCGTAAGGGGCCCCGCCGTTGCTTTCACCAGGGACCTACCTGCCTTAGAGACCACCCTCTGCAGACGGGCGTGTTCCTGGCGGCCTTGCTGCTTCACGCATCTCAGCGGCCAGGTGGAGAACTGTGCTGAGCCTTCAGGCACACGTCTCAGGGCGCCTGCGTGCGTCTGCGTGAGGACAGCCCTCACTCGACTGCCCACTCCAGGTGGGCCCAGCAGCCAGCCTGTCCAGCGAGCCAGCCTGCCTTTGCCGGACGGAGTGGCCCGCAGCCGCCACCTGCGCGCATCTCGGTCCGTGCCACCGCCGCCCGTGTCCCCGTCCCCGTGGACTGCGCGTCGTGACCTAAACCGCTAGGCCACCAGCATGTGCCCGTTCGCTCTTTTTTTCTTTAAAGAGCGAGGTGGAGGAAACACTTTATTTAGTTGTTCACACTGGTTGTTTCCCCCCAGGGGCACCCAAGACTGGAACCCCGCTGGGGTATGTGGACTGCACTCCTCCAGAGGCGGCTGACCTAACCACAGCTTCACCGGGGTGCACCTGTCTTTTATTTTTTATCTCATATTTATTGAGGTAACTTTGCTTTACAAAATAATATAAACTCATTTGTGCAGGTTCCTCAGACACATGGCAGCACACCCTGCTGTCCGCCACGTCGTGGACTGTCCACTGGGCCCGCCTGCCCCAGGCCCCTTCCCCACCCATCAGCTCTTCGCTTAGTCTTTAAACACCATCCCAGCTGCTTCCGGTTTGCGGCAGTCACGAATAATGCTGCTACCACATTTGTGGGCATGTTTGGTGGGGACAGACATTTTCAGCTCCACTGCCTGCACCAGGGCGGCTGCTGCTGCTGGGTTACAAAGTAGCACTGCTCAACTTGTTGAGCCCTGTTCGTGAGTGAGTACTGGATTCTGTCAAATGCTTTTTCTGCATCAACTGGTAAGAGCACATTTTCCTTCCTTAGCCCGTGCATGTGATGGACTACTTTGATCTTCTTCTTTTTTAAGGAAAGGTGCAGCAGGAATGAAGGCGAGTAGGCAGTAGGCAAGCAGGGAGATGGGGAGCACTTTATTATTTACATTCAGCTGTTCATCGCTGGTTGTCTCTCCAGTGCCAGGTCTCAGCCTGGGGCCACCAGAGGCGTGTGGCCCGCACCTGGCCTAACCAGTCAGGACACCAGGAGTGCTTTGATTTTTAAATGTTGACTCAGCCTTGCACACCTGGAATAAATGACACAGCAGCAGCACATAATTTTTCTTCTGTGGTGTGTACTTCACAGCTATATTTCTTTTTTCATATTCGCATTTTTATTATAAATTTGAATAACCATATTTTTCCATTTATCTTTTTTAAAAATATTCTACTGTAATTATTCTTCACATCAAAATAATTTCCTATGTATTGGTCCCCCATTTCTTAGATATATTTTCAACACACCCTGCCCCCCCCATCACCGGTGTCCTTCCCCAGTGTCCAGGGGGCTCCGTCACCACTTGCCCCCTCCGTCCTGTTCCCTTTTGGTGACCTCAGTTCTGTCGCAGTTGTTTCAGGGCTGGTTCTGTTTCTGTTCCTGTGTGTTGTCTGTTCATGGTCCGCCTGTGAGTGAGGTCATCTGACATCTCTCTTTTTCTGACTTGTTTCACTGAGCATCATCCCCTCTAGGTCCATCCATGTTGCTGCAAATAACAGGGTTTCATCTCTTCTCAGGGCTGTGTAGTGTCCATTGTGTGTATGGACCGCGTCTTCTTCATCCATCATCTGACGTTGGCCACTGAGGTGGTTTCCAGTTCTCAACTATTGTGAACAGGGCTGCATCACAACTAGGTTTTATCTGCTAACATTTTGTTGAGGATTTTTGCATTTTGGAACATGAGCGCTGTGGACTGTAGTTTTCTTCTACTTCTTTATTGGTTTTAGTTTTATCAGGGCAGTTCTGGCCTCAGGATGAGCAAGGAAGCATTCTATTTTTATTTTCTGGAAGAGACTGTGGAGAGTTATTTCTGCCTTAAATGTTTGGCACAATGGACCAAAGGAACCATCTAGGCCTGAGGACTTATTTAGAAGATGATTAGTTATTGATTCAATTACTTTCACAGACCTGCGCCTACTCCTCTGTCTTGTTTTGGTAATTTCTGTCTGGCAAGGAATTTCCTCTGAGCTGCCCACACTGTGGGCACAGAGTTCATGGTCCTTCTCTGTCCCCTAGTGCCGTGGGCTTCAGCCACGGTCTTCCCATCACCTGTTTTCTCTTGTTCTCGATTTCTAAGTTTTTATCGCAGAAACTGCTTCACAAATGAATACCAGCCCACGGTGCAGGCTCGCCACTCATCGGATATATGACAATGCACCTGCTACCACCACAGACCAGAAGTCGTCCCCCACTCTCCACAGGCTCCCACTCTCCCTCCCCGCTGGTCACCTCAGTGCTGTTATCAGTGTCCAGGGGTTGGCTTTTGTTTGGTGTATTTTTGTTTCTTTATATTCCATAGTTGGGTGCTTATCTCCTTTAACATCATCCCCTCTAGTTCCATACGTGTTGTCACAAACGACAGAGTTTTGTCTTTTTCAGGGCTGTGTAGTGTTCCAGTGTGTGTACGGACCGCATCTTCTTTCTCCAGTCCTCTGACGTCGGGCACTCAGGGAGTTTCCCGTTCTTGCCTGTTGTTAATGGGGCTGCTCTGGACATGGAGGTGCAGATATCTCTACAAATTAGTGTTTTTGTGTTTCTAGGTAAATGCCCAGAAGTGGGGTGATAGGATAGAATGGGATTTCCATTCTCACTTTTTTGAGGCCTCTCCATACAGCTTTCTAGAAACGTTGCACCAATTTTCACTCCAGCAATAGTGTGAAGGGTTCTTCTCCCCATATCTTTGCCAACATTGGTTGTTTCCAGTCTGTTGGGGGATAGCCGTTCTCCTAGATGCAAGGTGACAGCTCGTTTTGATTTGTGGTTCCCTAATAACAGTAGATGATGGACATCTTTTCACATGCCCGTTGGCATGTGTCTGTCTTCTTTGGGGACATGTCTATTCAGACCTTCTGCCCGTGTTTTGGTGGAACTTTCTGTTATTGAGTTTTATGGTTCTTTATATATTTTGGGTATTGAACCTTGTCAGACATGTCACGTGCAAATACTTCCTCCCAGTCAGTAGGATGTCTTTTCACTTTGGTGACAGTTCCGTTCGCTACGCAGAAGCTTTATAGTTTGATTCAGCCCCGTTTGTTTACTTTTGTTTTTGTCTTTCCTGCCACTGGAGTTAAGCCCTCTAGGGTGGATGTCATGGAAAGCATTGCCTGTGTTTTCCTGTAAGCAGTCTTACATCCAAGTCTCTGGTTCATTTGGAATTAGTTTTGGGGATGGTGCTAGAGTGCGGTCTGGAGCCATCTGTGGCATGTGGCTGTCCGGTTAAGCCAACACCGCTTGTTGAAAGGATTTTCCTTTCTCCGTCGCATGCTCTTGGTTCCTTGTCATAAATGAACTGACCATATGTGTGCGAATTGATTTCTGGGGACTCAGTTCTGCTTCGCGGCTCAGCTCCGTGTCTCTGTTTTATTTCGGTAGCACAGTTTCGATCACCATCACTTTGTAGTTTAGCTCAAGATCTGTGACTATCCACTTGTGTTCTTTTTTGTCATGATTGCTTTCACTATTTGGGGTCTTTTATGATTTCCTACAGTGAGAATTTTAGAATCCTATTTCCTTGAAAAATGTCACTTATTAAACAGGCATGTTGCTTTAGGTAAGATGGCCATTTTAAAGCAGACGAAATAGAAATAAAAAATGCAGCAAAGAATATCAATGAAACCAAAAACCTGTTCATCGGAAAACATGAGAAGTGATGAACTTTCAGCTAGGCTTACTAAGAAGAGAGAACTCTGGTAGCTAGAGTAAGAAGTGGAAGAGGCGTTGCAGTGGAAACCTCGGAACAGAAAGCATTTCAAGAGACAAGAGACTTCTGTGAGGAGCAGCTATGGGTGAGGGAGTGGCGATGTCAAAGGCCTGCACATGTCTGGACTCACACAGCCTGGCCACAGGTCGGGAAGAAACGCAACGGCAGAGCGGACCTATCACAAGCAGGAAGTAAGTACTCAAAATCCCTTTCTCAAAAAACAAAACCCGCCTAGGACCAGATGGCTTCACTAGTGAGTTTCCCCAAAACTCCAGAGAAGACTTTATACCTGTTTTTCTCAAACTTTTCCTCAAAACTGAAGAGCAGGGCACACTCGCAAATGCTTTCTAGGAGGCCCACATCACAAAATCGATAGGAAAGCTGATAGGCACGTCCCCCAGAAGGAACAGACGCCCCGCATCTCTACTGAATTCAGCTGCAAAACTTGTCAGCAAAGCATCAGGAGCCCACCCAGGGGCGCACGGAAAAGATCGCCTGCCAAGGAAGGCGCTTCGCTTGCACCCTCAGCACCCACCTGCCCGGGTCGCAGTCTGCCTGGGCGGCCCCAGGGGGCATCGCAGGCCCACCGGAGGCGGGAGGGGCGGGTCAGGCCAGGGCGGCCCTTCACCTCCAAGTGGGGTGGGTGGCGGCGCCCTGCCACGGGTGAGGGTCGGCTGGACCCCCTGGGCGGTGGGAGTTGGGGCAGGATGGCCCGCAGGGCTGGGATGGGGGTGACAGCGGGATGGGGAGCCCGCGGCCGGGGCGAGGGCGGGGGCCCTGGGGCGCGTCGGGGCGGGTGAGGACAGGGGCGGGGGCAGGACCGGCGCCCGGGGCTCGGCTGCTGAATTCTCCGCCCCCCACCGCCTTCCCGGCCGCTGCGCCAGCTTTCCCCGAAGTGACGGGTGTGGGGGCGGGAGCGGAAGCCGGGCTGCTGCGGGAGGGGCGCCGGCAGGCGTCGGCAGGCCTGTGAGCTGAGCCTTCGCGTGACCGCCACCGGGAACGCGGGGCTGGTCTGCGGCCGAGGCCATGTGCACACGGGCAGATGGGAACCACGCGAGGCGGGCCGGCGGCGACAGCGCCCAGCTCGGCGGGCGGCCGACCCCGGCCCCCACTTGGAAGGTGGCTTTCTGCACTCCCCGCCCCTTGCGGCCTGCTGGCCCCCCAAAGGGCTGTGTGGCGAGAACGGGGCTGGTGCCCGCGACGGGGACGCAGGAGGGCTCCCGAAGGGCTTTTGGGAGTGTGACCTCTGGGCGCCCCTGCCTCTCGGGATGGGGCTCCCCGCCTCCGGAGCGCAGGGCGCGGCTGCGGCCTGTTAGAGCTGCGGGGCGGGGCTGCCGGGAAGCTCCGCGGGGGCCGCGCCCGCAAGGACAAGCCGCTGCCTTCGGGAGCTCCCTGCCCTGAGCCCTCTTCCCTCGGCTCTGCTGCGCTCTCCCACGGTTCTTACAGGTCATCCAGTGCGGGGACCAGAGCTCACCCTTTGACATCCGGGGACAGCGAGCCGTCCGAGCCTCCGTGTTTCAATGTACCCTTTTCCCTGGTGTCCAGCATCCCAGAGGTTTTTAACGCAAAACGAACCCTTCCCCTCATTACACTCGGCCTCACAGAGATGCCAGTAAAATGGTTTATGTCCAAGAAGGCTCACATTCTAGGGAGGAAAAGATCCCACGTGGAGAAACAACTTGGTCTCCAAAAGCAAAGGGTTTCCAGTCAGGGCTTCCAAGCACCGGCGCTGGCCCTGGCCTCCCAGGGCACTGAGCTTGCTGGCCCAGAGCCTGCCTTGTACCACTGCTCCCGGCCTGCAGTCCAAAGTGAAGCGTGATGGGGCTTTGCAGTCTGATGCTTGACTTTTATCAGAAAACGTAGTTTGTCTAAAAATCTTTCTCACATCCTGTCCTAGCCCTGCCCCAAGGGGAACACAGGGTTCTGGGCCTGGAGCCGCTGGATTTCAGCCCTCTGGGGTCTAGTCCTCCTTTAAAGGAAGAATGTGGTTTCCACCCTTGCATGCTGGCACCACACGGCTTAGAACCTCTGCACGTCTGTCTCCAGACCCTAGAAGAGACACCCAGGCCCCCTGGGCGAACAGGGCGTGTCCCAGGAGAGGGGCCTGGATGGTGGGCACTCAGGTGGCGGCCCTCCCCCAGGAAGAACCCTCTGTGTGGGCACGGGCTGCCTGGCAATTTGGCTGCAGAAGAATGTCCCTTCCAAGGGCCTTGGGACACCTCTCCCGCCTGCCATCAAGGGGTCCCAGGAACTGGGAGCAGCTTCCCCCCAGGGAAGACAAAGAGCCTGTTGGCCTGCATAGCTTAGAACCGAGTCATAACCAGATAGGCCCAGATGCTGGGGCACAGTCAACATGAGAGACAGGGCAGGGGGACAAAGGAGAGACAGGCCAGGGGACAGAGGAGAGACAGGGCAGGGGACAGAAGGAGAGACAGGCCAGGGGACAGAGGAGAGACAGGCCAGGGGACAGGAGGAGAGACAGGGCAGGGGGACAGAGGAGAGACAGGCCAGGGGACAGAGGAGAGACAGGACAAGAGGACAAAGGAGAGACAGGCCAGGGGACAGGGGCCTCGGTGGCGGGGGACAGCGAGGCGTCAGACAGCTGCTGCAAAGGTAAATGACACTGTAGCATTGATAAGAAAGCCCAAGACTTGAAATCTATACACAACAAAAGGAGAAAGAATTACTCTGCAAGACAAAACACCGTCAACAGAGTAAAAATACAATAGAAAGACCGGGAGAAAATATTTAGGACACTCCTTGCATCAGTCTCATGCGTCTGAAACGCACCCCCTGAAGTGGAGAAAAGACCCAGCGAACCGTCCACTTGAAAAAGCTTAGGGACCTGCAGCCGTAAAAATGTGTGCCAGCTTATCCTTAGAGGACTATAAATCAAATTAAATCAAATTACACCTGGGGCTGCACCTCCCACCCACCAAATGGGCCAACCCTCTGGAAGAGGCAGGAGCTCGGATGCCCCCCTGCCCCACCCTGCTGCTCTGGGACACCCCCTCCCTCCCTCCCCTCTGGGACACCCCCCTCCTCCCCCACCTCTGGGACAACGCCTTCCTCCTCCCCTGTACTCTGGGGACACCCCCCCACCCTGCTCTGGACAGTGTCTGCCTCCACCGCACACTTTCAAGAAATTTTTCCTTAAGCAGAGATCACTTGGCACTGGGATTCCCTGAGGGGAGGAGCAGGAGGAGAGGACAGAGGACATGCTGGCGCCAGCTGATGAGGCCCCAGGCCGACTGCAGAAAGGGTCCCACCAACCAGTGACTCTAGGCCAGAGGGACCTTGGAGCCTGTGCACTGGAGCACCGGTGGCCACCAGCGGCCTCGTGGGCGCAGGCTCAGAGGGGCACAGTCCCCTCGGGCAATGCGCTGGTCATGTGCTCATTGAATAAAATCAGCCTTGTGGGAGTGACCGCCACCTGCGCCCACAGCCGAGGAGATTCTGGGGACAGCATGGGCCCAGAGTTATCGACACTGCACCCCACCCCTTGGGAAGACCTCCCCCAGGGCCTGGGTGGAGCCCAGGGCGACTCACGGCCATGCCCCACGTCCCTGCACCCCAGCCTCGGCCTGGGGTGCGTTTCCCTTCGCTGCCTTTCCTCCCGACTTGCACCTCGTCGCTTTGTCAGTCAGCTTGCTTCTTGCTTCCTTCCCAGCCGGGCCTAACTGCTGCCCCGGCTGTGTCGGTGACTGTCCCCCAGCACACAAGAACCACGGAGGCAGGGCCGCCTGTTCTGAGGGGACCCTGGAGACACCGCAGAGACTGAAGGAAGGGGTGCCTCCCGGGAGGGTGGGGAGGGCAGAAAGCGCCACAGCCAGGGTGGACGTCTCTGTTCTTAGAAAGTGGCTGCTGGGACCAGTCACAGCCATCAGGACTGGGGCACCCCGCAGTGTGGCCCAGCTGCGCGCACTGATGTCCCAGGACCTGGCCGGCAGCTGTGCCACCTTGAGGGCACCTGCAGGGGCAGGGACTTCCTGCGGGGGTCTCGTGGCTGCTCTGGGAATTCTGAAACTTTTCTCTCTTTTTGAGACTTGAACAAAGACATACATCCTCATAGGTGAGAACAGAATTTCTCATTGTTGGAGAAGTGACCAGTGAGGAGAGGGACGGCTCAGCGCCCTGGGGCTCAGGTGGCTGAAGTGGCCCAGCTGCAGGCCACGGAAAGTGCACCGCCCAGGCTTAACCCCGGAATGGAACGGAAGGGAGTGTCCCTGAGCCCGGCAGCAGCGAAGCCCCAGGGGTGGCGTCAGCGCACATGGAGACAGAGGCAGCTGGGCGTGGGGCGCCGTCCACGAGTTTCCACCTGGCTGCTGAGGGTCCTAGACAGCACTGCGGCCCTCAGCTTCCCCGACAGGGATGGGGCTTTGGGAGAACGGCTGACTTGGGGAGAGACGGCAGACGTGCTATGCGCCCAGAGGTGAGGGGCCTCAGAAATGGCTAGGACATTCCAGCAAAATGAAAGCGGAGCTGCAGAGGGTGCTGGGCGGAGAGGGGCCCTGCGGGGCAGGGAGACGGGAGGCAGGGCGAGCTCAGGCACACTTCCACGCCCACACTGACCTCCTTCTTACGACTGACCACACAGAGACAGCGTTCCGCTCCCACGTCGGGTGGTAAGAAGGAGCCCCCCTGGGCAGACACTCAGCTATGTCCAGGCCAGTCGTGGATGCTAACTGTATGGCGAAAGTTTGCGGACGTGCGCGAGCTGATCATCGAGATCTCTCCTGGCGCGTTCACTAAAGAAGACAGTTTGACGTGGGGACTCCCAGCGGGCAGCGCCCGGCCACCCACTGAGCAGCGACCCCAGGCCGCAGGCTCCACTGTGCTGCAGTTTCACACCAAACAGCCCTCATTCCCCAGTGCCCTGCAGACGCAGCACAGCCCCCACACGGCCCCCCAGGGCCACCTGTCACAGCCGGTCAGACGTGGCTCAGAGGATCAAGCACACTCTCACCCCTCTGGCCTCCACCCGCAGCTCCGCCTACAGCATCAAGCGTCTCTTGCAGCTGGCATGGGAGCTGCTTGCTGGCCCCACAGTGGCTGCAGGGCATGGCCCAGTGCCGGTCCCACCCTGGGGGTGTGACGGGTCAGGGGCTGGTAACGTGGTGGTGTCGGGAGCTCTGGGTGGGGGCCAATTCGGGAGCGCGGTCCCTGAGGCTTCACGCCTCACCCTCCGGGTGCTCCGGCTCCTTTGGGTGCTCCTACGCCGGCAAGTACACGGGTCCCGGCGTCCGTGGGGTGCCGCGCCAATCAGTGGGACGTGAGGGAGTCGCGCACCCACGATCTGTCCCTGGCGTCAGGGCACAGCTCGGGCCCTTGGTGCCTGTGGAGGAGCGCGCTGTCCTCCAGCAGAAGAGACCGAGAGCCCCTCGGATGCTGCTCGTCTAGGTCCTGCCGCCTGTGGGCACTGGACTCCCCACAGTGACTGGGGACAGAAGTGCCTCCTTGGCAGAGAGGCTTGGGGAGGCCGGGGGGGCCGGTGGGCATGGGACCTGCGCACGGGCCTGAGAGCTTGCTTCTGCGGAACTGAGTGCAGGCTCCTAATCTCTGCGGAGCTCCTCCCTCCCTCCCTCCCCACCTCCCTTCCTCCCT